>BMAO01007675.1:0-34133 GCA_019973975.1 Trichonephila clavata | reverse complement strand
TTTATACTGAATCGAACTAAAAAGTAAAAAAATAATTCTTAATAAAGAATAAAATGATTAAAGAAAAAATGAATGTCATTGGGATAAAAGCGTGGGGTGTTCTATATTTTTATCAATTGTTATAATTTCTAACTTCTATTCCGAAATGCTGAATTAGTGTAAAAATGTAGTACAAAGCACCCCACGCTTTTATCCCAATGACATTAATTTTTTCGTTATAATCATTTTATTCTTTATTAAGAATTATTTTTTTACTTTTTAGTTCGATTCAGTATAAAAGCGTGTTTTTTAGTTTTTTTTCAAACTATAATTTATTTTTCATTTTTTAGTACGAACTACAAGAAAAGCGCGTTTTTTAAACTATCATTTATTCATTGTTGAATTTATCCTTGAGTTTGATATTTGAATGAGTGAGTGAGTGAATATTAACGACGCACTGTCTTAGCAACACGAGGGCTTTTGGCGACGGACCTCGTAATTTTGAACCATGGTCAAGTGACGCGAACGACACCTGAGCTGGCACCCCCTCTTCTAACTACCACACCACACCAACGGGAGGACGTTTGAGCTCTCGACAGATTTAGCGTGCATCTCTCCCCTACACGGCGGGTCTTTAGTGGTACTGGGATCGAACTCATGACACGTTAGCCATGATCCGATGCCTAGACCACTTGGCTACTGCGGCCACCATTTGATATTTGAAGCTGGACTTACGTGGCTATGGAATTAGTCTTGCTCTTCAATGGATATTAATTAACGGGTCTGAAGTGTATTTATTCTCGGATGAGTCCCGTATCGTTATATTAGATTCCGTCTCTTTTGAACAGGTCAAACAAATAAAAGTGTGTTAAGAAGGAAAAATACGAAATAACATTTTTTTAATGTACCATGTTTTTATACGGACTATAAATTATAAAATTCCTCCTTTTCGTTTTTGTTTTCTTTTTTCACATTTTCATGCATTGTCATCCACTTCTGAGCTATGGTCCAAATTTCAAGTCCCTAGCTCCTCGGAAAGTCACACATTTTAAAATCAATTACAAAATTCCACCCGGACAGACATTAAAGAAAGCGAGTTAATAAAAACATGGTAATATTAAATGTCAATCGTTTTTTCACCTTTTAAACGTATTCCTTTCATGTTAATTCATATCATCACTTCTAAACGTATTGCTTTATAAAAATTAAAAATATTTAGCAGTTAGAACGTAAATTATTTTTTCCCCACGTGCACGAGCCTTTTTTTTTATTTTTCATTTTCAGAAAAATGTTTATATTATGGTAAAAAATTTCTGACATACACCCACCCTCCACTTTCTCAGATACAGAACACTTTTTTTTATTTTTATTTTTTATTTCTATTAACCACAAGTGTTTTTTATTCCTGCATATAATTATCTTTAAATTCAAAACACTCGCTTCAGGGTTACACCTTATTCTTTTAGTCGCTAAATCTGAAATTAGTCGCCAAATCTGGAAATGATGTATGAAACTAGTCACCATACCTGAAAATGGTATATGGAACTAGTCACCAAATTTAAAAATGATATATGCAATAAGTCGCCAAATCTGGATGTGGTATATGGAATTGTCGCCTAATCTGATTATCCTTATTCCTGACGATTCTGAAAAGGACAACGGAACAAAATTATGAAATTATTGTATTGCCATCGGTCCTTGACAAGTGTACGAAATTTCGAAGGAATCCGATCTTTTTAAGTTGGTAAAAATCGAGTTCTAAGATTCCGTTACATGCAAGTGAAACTTATAAAAGCGTGTTAAAAAAGAGCTGCGTTGAGAACTTTTTGTATGAGTTCCTCCATGTCTTCTTTTCTAACCAACCATATGCATTGATCCATATCCGGCTGAAAAAAGTATGTTAAATTCACAAAACGGAATTTTTTTTATGAAATAAGCGGAAAAAATTTAATGATTATGAAATTTCCATTCGTAATATTTTCAAAAATTACGAGTTTTGTCTAGAATTTTGTTAAAAAGTTCTTTTTAATGACGTTTCTTCAACAAGGGATGATAAAGATTATGAAATTTCTTACTATAGTTGTTAAAAATTCAAAGAATTAATATGATGAATATAGGAAGGTTTTTTTTTTTTTAATTACATGAAGGATGAACGGTATACTCCATTTCCTAATGAGAAACGTAAACAAGCGTTTGAAACCCCTGGACACCGGTAGTTTTTTTTTTTAATTCCCGGGGTCCCGCGATTAAAATAACTAATCTCGGGATATAATTTTTGTCGGAATTATATTTTGAAATTTTTTCAAAGTATTGGTAATTTGGTATTAGATTTAATGTATCTTATTTACTTTTTTGTATTGTATACTTTTAATGTCAGTTTTCTTACGTGTTGAACCTTGAAGGGATCGAGGAGGGTGTGTATGTTAAACCTTAAAATTTGATGTTTTCTCTTATTTTCTTCTGTAACTTTCTCCCTATCGCAAGTGGGCTCAGAACACGGACACTTCTCCCACCCTCTGGATGCCCGGTGTCAGCTAACTCGGATAGAGGAACTTAAAATATTTTTAAGATATATAGTGAAGTTTTCCGCCCCTGGATCCTGGAATTTCGAAACTCCGGGAACCCGGGTTTTTTTCAAATCCCAAAATCCCGGGATTGAAATAACTAATTCTGGGATTTAATTTTTGTGTAAATTATATTTAAAAAAATTTCTCATAAAAATTTTCTAAGAATATATTTCTTAAAAAATTTATGTTTAGTTTCTGAAATATGTACGCAGATCTTTGTGTGCAATTATAAGAGGTATAGCTAAAAAAATATATGCACAGCTCTCATTTTTCGCACGGGAAAACGTCGCATAGATCTGAGTGGCAATGCTTACACAATAACATGAGCAACATCTCAATAATAGATTTTGTCACTGTTCCTTCTTCAATTAAATGCCGTTAATTAACGGCGGACCTGCTAGGAATACTTGAGACACTTCAAATCCCATTGCATTACTAAAAGCTCATGCAACTGGATCTTCAATTTCAAATGAGGTACCATTTGAAATTGATTCACATTCTGATTCAATAACTGGATCAATTTATATACAAAAACCATTAAGAGTAGCAGAAGAACTAAATAAAGCAATCAATGAAGTATATGCACCAATGCAGTCTATTAGAATTGAGACACTATCATCAAAAATTCAAACAGAAATGTCTCTTTTTTGAAAATGGAGGGAGACGTGGTGACTACCTGAAAAGAACATACTCCTATTTAATAACGATAAGACCTACTAGTAAAGAACCCGAACGTGCATTTTCTTCGGCAGGACAATTTGTAACAAAAAATAAGTAGCCGTTTCAACGATGAAACGCTGGAGGAGTTGTGTTTTTATAAGCTTATTTACAGAAACGTAAGAAATGAAGAAATGTTTTTTTTTTTTAATTTCATTATGTACTACTTTTATTTGTTTCTATGAGGAATTGATTTTTTTTGTTTCATTAAAATAATATTTAATCAGTTTTTAATTATATTTTCAATTTTATTATGCAATTTCAACTATGCTAATATGTAAGTATTTTTAATAAATAGTCCAATCTTAATCCTTTGATTTGAATAATGTAATCCCGAATTCCCGGGATTGAAAATATGACACGGAATTGCAAACCCTAATAAAACAGAAGCTATCCTTGGGAAAAAAGTTGTCGAAACACGAAATATTAAAATTAATATTGGATAGAGAAGCACAAACAGTTAAGTGTTATAAATTTATAATTTTTCTGCGTTCAAACCCAATGGTCTAAGAGACTCTCAGACAGAAAGAAACCATCACACTAATTGGGTGTAGGTATCCTTAAAGAGAGTCATGTCCGGTTAAAATTCTTAAATAAACAGAAAATCTGTTGGGAAAGATTCATTGAACTGTATTTTTGATTAGAATCTTCTAAATCTTGTCTATGGCATCCTTTTCTTGCATAAGCATATGGAATTTTTTATGGATTTGAAAAATGGTTAAAATGTCTGGACACATGGCTAGTCAATAATAGGCTGTGGAAGACTGCATCAGTGCTTAGCCAGAACGTCCACTTTTTCTGTGCCTGGGATGTCTCAGTGGCTAAAAATAATTTAGAAGGTGTTTGTCCAAACAGCCTAGTTTAACTCGTAACTTTTTTGTTCCATCTCTTCTATCCATATTTAATAGCTATTTTGGAAGTAGCAGAGAATGAGAATATCTGACTGTAATCCACAAGAAAAACAGCATGTCTATATAAGGTTATTAAATTAGACAGAAGATATTCAGCGTATCTAACAGCCTTTATTTCTGCATAGAAATCTAGAGGTCTTCAAAAAGGATAAAAATAGATCTAACTGAGTTATTATCCTTTGGTGTAAATATACAGCCAGCTATTCCTGGGGGAGTACAAATGTCAAGTATATTAACTGTATTGGGTGGTGGCAAGCACATTCGCGAAGTTAGCTGACAGGCGAGTCTAACATGATTTATGCCCTGTGAACCGGAAAATGGGTGCAGTTTGAGTATGTATAAGTGCGGCGAAGAGAGTGCTCCGTGAGTGAAAGTATAAGGACGAAAATTGTGGGCGAATCATTCTAATAAAATGTTTGTGTCTTAAGAGTCCGGCTCATAATCATTCTCCAAACAACCTTAAGATACCGGACTTGTGTATATGTGACATGTATAAAACCTTTTTAATCCGTTACAGAACTAATAATTCCTAACGCTCATATGTTTGTATATGTGTACAAATGTATTTTTTTCGAATATATTTAATTCTACAAGAATTAGTCTCGCTGAGTTTGATTGTCGATGTAACAAAAATTAGATTCTTTTTTTCTCGTTTCAAATATTTCATTCCCCTACCCGAAGAGAAAAAAATATTTTTGAGCATTACAAAATTTTAATAAGCACTGTCAACGAATCTTGTAGTAGAGTGACGCATTTAAAGCTAAAGGAACAATAATACTGAAAATTTTAAGTAAACTTGATATAGAGCAATATGTTAGAAGTAGGCTACATGGTAGAAGTTTCATCTAAATGCCTCCATATATTATACATAAATCGCTTTTTATGATAACATTGTGATAGTTTATTTTTTAATTACTTCTGTGTTTACAATTTTTTTAAAGAGGCTTGAAGTCATACACAATTAAAAAAACAAGTAATATAAAAAGTTTTTTCAAGTCAATCCCTACTTTGAATGGAGGAATAGAAAGTATTTTATTAACTTTTGAAAATTTGAACAAGATATATATATATATGTATGTATGTACACTGGTGTGCAAAAATTAAGGACGAAGTCGAAAAATTAGCATATCAGCTGAACGAAGAGGCAGAGCGGACAGAAAGACCAATCAGGAGATTAAGTGAGGTGATGTACGGTAGCGCATGCGCAGATATGCAGGTAGACGTAATGGGGGAGTGTCTGAGTAGTAAAGCATGTTGTCGGTGTAAGATTAGTATTTCTGGCAAAGAGATTGCACACCGTATAGCAGTTAAAATCACACCGAGTTGCTGCCTCGGCGAGAAATGGCGAATAATCAATCTGTTAGACGACATCTGGATGCTTTTACCCGAGGTCGAATCATTGGGAAGTTGGAGGAAGGTCGCAGTGTGACAAGTGTGGCTGCAGAGTTCGGAATTGCTCACAGCATCGTTTCACTAATTTGGAGACAATTTCAAACTACAGGAACAGCTATCCGGGGGTTCAGTAGTGGTCGTCCACGAGGAACCACACCCGCAGATGACCGGTATATTGCCTTACAGGTCAGAAGAAACAGGCGGCAGACAGCGGGAGAAATCGCTAGACACACGACACAGGCGACTGGACGACCGATATCGCGTTTTACCGTGGCCAGAAGACTGCACGGTGGTGGTCTGTTTGCACGACGCCCTGTACGGTGTGTACCTCTAACGCCTGCCCATCGGAGAAGGCGTTCTCTGTGGTGCCGGGAATACAGGAATTGGAGAAACAATGAATAGGGACGAGTACTCTTTACAGATGAGAGCAGATTCAGTCTGAGTAGCGATTCTCATCGCATACTCATCTGGAGAGAGCGGGGAAGCCGCAATCCTCCCTCGAACATCATTGAAAGGGACTGGTATGGAGGTGGCGGTGTTCTCGTTTGGGGAGGCATCATGCTTGGTAGTCGTACAGACCTTCACATCTTCGACGCAGGTTCAGTCAACGGGACCCGTTATTGTAACGAGATTCTTCTTCCATATGTGCGTCTTTTTAGAGGCGCTATGGGTCCGCAGTTCCTTTTCATGGACGACAATGCACCATGTCATCGCACAGTAGCTGCCGAACAGCTCTTAGAGAGTGAGGATATTGAACGTATGGATTGGCCGGCACGATCTCCGGATCTCAATCCCATCGAGCATGTATGGGATTTTCTAGGCAGATGCTTGGCATCTCGTACCTTACCACCAGTAACGATTCCGGAGCTTCGATTGGCGCTGCAAGACGAATGGGCAGCAATGCCTCAACAACTCATTGACACCCTCATTCTCAGCATGGGCAGACGCTGTGAAACCTGCCTAGCATTCAGGGGAGATCATATCCCCTACTAAAGACCGGATATTTCTTGCTGGGCACCCATCACAGGGATGTTTCGGTCTTCAGTCGCATTGCGCTCCATGCTACTTTTTCAATAAAGCTTCTTTTTATCCCTCTGATTTCTCTTTTAGTAAGTGTTGCTTACATTACTCATGTCCTTACGTATTGGGGATCTTACGGTATTAAATGTGTTGATTTGGAATGCTTTTGTACAAAGTTATATTGAAAAAACCGTCTCGTCCTTAATTTTTGCACACCAGTGTATATATCAGGCCCCAGGCGCACTGGTAAAATGAGGAGAGCATCATATCTAAAATAACTTCTTTATTATTCCTCCAACATATTAAATTCAACATTGCGGCCTTTTGGCGCGCAACCGAGTAGAATAAAGAACAACATTGTAGCGAGGAGTCATCAGCTATCATTCCGCTTACGCTCTCTCTCTCTCTTCCGTCAGTTGATGGCGGTGTATCTGTGGGCGTCTCGACTGAAAATCAGTCCTCAATCCCATATCATGATATTCTAAGATGTTAGAACGACGTTTGTAGGATTTTTATTCTGCGGAGAGGCTTGCTGGCTATTGGTTGGTTGGAGGCGATCTGGAGGCGGGGCTATGAGTGGCGTCTTGACTTGGAATTTTTGGAACTTTCCTTGGGAAAGCTGTAGTTGACTGAGAGCTTAGACACTGCTCTCTGATTGGTCAAGGATGGGTGTGGATAGAGACTCATATTGGCTGCCCACAAGGGGTGTGAAAAATGGATTGAAAAATAGCTTGTCCAGCGGGGTAAAGTAGAGGAATTAAAATAAGAATTTTAATAAAAGTTATATTTAGCAAAATTACTGGGTGCAATAATTAAAAAATTATTGCAAGAGAAAATAGCTTAAGGTGGGTTGTAGGAGTCCAGAAGGATTCTCCTTGGCCTTTTGGTATTATTATTTGCATTATATGGAGTTAGGTTAGACATATTAATATTGTTGGTATCAGAGAGAGAGTTAAAAAAGTTAATGACTATTTTTTGAATGTGAGTTTTAAAGATATTAATTTTAAGTGCGTTATTTATAACATCATTTCTCATATACCGGGTTGCTTTAACAATCATGCGAATACAAGAATTTTGTGCTACATTTAAAATATTGAGATTAGTATTTGCGGTATAGCCCCAAACTGGACAAGTGTAAGCAATAATGGGACGCTTAACGACTATATAGAGAAGCACTTTGTTGTCTATACTTAAATGTGAGTTCCGAGAGATTAGGGGGGAAAGTTTAAACATAATTTTACGGAACTTATCGTGAACGTATAAAATTTATTGTTTCCAAGTTAGGTGCGAGTCGAAAATAATACCGAGATATTTGGTTTCCTGAGACCATGTTTGTTGTACATGATGAGAGGTGGTGGAGTGGTTCGCTTTTTAGTGAAGATAACTGCGCATTTCTCTACGTTAATGTTTATTTTCCATCTGTCTTAAAAACTTTCTAGTAGTTTTAAGTGTTTGTTTAGTGCAAATATTATGGATTTTAAGTTTCTGTAGGTGGCAGAAATGCCGTATCATCCGCATACATGTTAATATTGGTTAGTGAGTAATTAGGGATGTCATTAATATATAGATTAAACAGCAGAGGTCCTAGGAGGGACCCTTGAGGGCACTCTGCGGAAATATTGTGTGAGTTAGAGAGAGATTCATTGACTCTGATCATGAAAGAACAGTTGATGAGGTAGGGGTGGATTAGGTGAGTTAAAGGAGAGGGAAATTCGTGGGTAATTAGCTTGAAAGTGATCCAAACACGGTCGAAGGCTTTCTAGATATCCAGAAAAACAGCTCCCGTGCTCTTCTTCTTCTGGAAACCTTCCGAAATATGTTCTATTGATCTGAGAAGTGGGTGTAAGGTAGAAAGTTTATTTGTAAAGCCATACTGATTAGGGTTAATAAATTTTTTTCGTTAATGAAGTCTTTTAGTCTGGTTAGTATAATAGATTTCTGTTAACTTACTTAAAGTTTGTAAGAGGGAGATTGGTCTATAATTTTCTGCTAGATTTTCTGTTTTTACCGGGCTTATTAATGGGGAAAATGATAGCTTCCTTCCAATTACTTGGGAAGTGATGAAATTTTAAAATTTTGTTAATAAGGATAGTAAGGATAAGAATTAGTTTTAAAGGAAAGTTTTTAAGCATATTATTGGTTATACCATCTTTACCTGGCGCTTTCTTCTTATTTGTCTTTTTAATAAAAGTAATTATTTCATCAGGCAAAGTGGGTTCAATTTGATTAGTGGGGGGAGTGGAGAGAAAGTTATTTACAACAGAATTAATAATTTGTTCATCATGGTTAAAGTTATCATTGTTACGGGGATTCTCAACAAAGTTATTTTTAACTGTGTTAGCAAGAAGATTAGCTTTCTGCTGATCAGTGACGGCCATACTGGTTATACAGTTGAGAGTAGGAATATTTGAGAGTTTGATTTTTGGAAAAGTGCTGCGCCTCCCATAGGCTGTTATCCGTTGTATTTAAAGCTTCGAGTTTACTGTTTAAATACAACGGATTTTTTGAGTTAGTTTTTTAAATTAGCTTGTGCTCTGTTGAATAAATATTTGAAAAAAGGGTTCAAAGTTTGATGATATCGTTTACGGAGGTAGTTTTTGTGTTTGATGAGCTGGTTGATGTGTTGTGGGGTGTAGTTGCGATGAGCGTTTTCTATTGGTCGGGTCTATGTGTTTCGACGACCGCCTCGGTGAACTCTGAAATCTTATTTTAGAGATCGTTAGTATTATTTATGTAACAGAGAGGGTGGTGTCTAGGGGTATGTTGAATGAAAAAGAAGACGTTAAGGTTTAAGGACATTTAATGACATCTACAGGTTGTTAAACATGACTAGGCGTGCGCTGCTGGGAGAAAAGTAAGTCTATTCCTTCTCCCCCTTACATCCGGGGTTTACAGAGAGTGGCGCTGGTGTCGCCTGAGCGTATACAACACTCGTCCATCCTGATGTGGTCGGTCCCCGACCAGGCTGGAAAATATGCACGTAAAAATTATACAAATACTACAACTGAAAAGGAAAAAAAAGATTAAACAAATTTTTAAAGTTCAAATTTCCTTGAGTATATAGAGGAAAAAAATAAAGTCATTAGAGTCCTGGAAAGAAAAGTCTTAGGGATTATCCCATGGTTTCATCAGATCAGCAGATGTGGATGTCAAATTCGGGCCTTCTTGTCTTTCTATTTTCTTTACATCGTACCTGTCGTTTGGACGAACTTTCACGACTTCATATGGGCCAAAATATTTTGGTCGCAATTTCACACCTACTCCAAACTGGGTTTTCTTGATTGTAATTCTGTCACCTTCTTTGTATTTTCTTGCTTCTTTGCGATGTTTATTGTAGTGTAGTCTACTTTGTTCCTGTAATTTCAGGATATTGGATTTGGCATCTTCTCTCATTTGTTGTTTATTCTGTAAAGATAATTGGAAATTTTCTTCCTCGAGAATGGCTTTGATTTTGATGTCATCTTTATTTTTCTTTTTGACGCCTGTTAAAAGTTCAAAGGGTGTATATTTGGTGGCTATGAAAACAGTGCTGTTAATTATTCGTTGAACTGATGATACGTGTTTATACCATTTATTGGGATCTTCAAGTGAAAGCTTTGTTAGGACTGGTATTAACGTTGCATGAATTTTTTCTACCTGACCGTTCCCACGCGGTACACCTGTTGTGATTGAAATAAACTCGATATCTTCATCCTGACAAAATTTCTGAAATTCTGTAGAAGTGAATGCTGTTCCTTTGTCTGAAATTATTCGTCTGGGACTTCCAAAGGTTACTTGTTGTAATTTTCATTTGTCTAAAGCATCGTTAGCTGAAGGAGACTTTACAGGATAAATCCACAGAAATTTGGTGAAAGCGTCGATGACAGTAAAGATATATTTGTAATTTTTGTTGGTACTTGGGAGTGGACCCCAAAAGTCAATATGGTAGGTATCAAGTGGAATATCACCTTTTGGTATGGGATCTAGAAATCCTTCTCGTTTGCCAAATTTTTTGGATGAAAGAATGCAAGGAATATAATTTGCAATAACATTTTCTACAGTCTTACGCATATTTGGGAAAAAGAATTGTTGTTTGACTAAATTTTCAGTTCTGTTGATGCCGAAATGTCCTTTAGAATGTTCAAGTTGTACGATTTGTTTTTGCATTTCAAGTGGAACGACTAGAAGTTCTTCGTCGTTGACAATTTTGTACAGCACATCGTTTTTTAATGTATAATCAGAAGCTGAAGATGATTGTAATAGTTGTTTAATACTGGATGTAAACTCCTCATTAATTTGTGCTTTTTTAATTTTTTGTGTTGTCTCGTTGTATTGTATGAGCATGACTGGATAACGACTGAGCGCGTCAACATGTTGCATTTGTTTACCTGGCCTGTGAAGTATTTCGTAATCGAAGTCTTCTAAGAAGAGAGCCCATCGTGCTATTCTAGGTGGTAAATCTGTCTTTGACATAGTTTTTTGAAATGCTTGGCAATCTGTGATTATTTGAAATTTTGTGCCGACGAGGTAGTGTCGAAATTTTTTTAATGCTGTAACTATCGCTAAGACCTCTAGCTCGTAGCTGGAGTATTTCTTTTCTTGAGGAGACGACTCATATAGTGTATTGGATGAAAGTTCCGATTTGAGTCCATTTGTAGAAGTATAGCGCCAAACCCTTTCGCACTGGCATCGCAGTGTATTTGTAATGGAGCGTTTTGCTGATGAAGATGTAATACAGGTTCCTGAGACAAAATTTGCTTCAAAGAGAGAAAAGCTTGTTTTTGTATAGGACCAAAGGTGAATGGAACAATGTCTCGTAAAAGATCGCTTAAAGGTCGTGCGATTGATGCATAGTCCTTAATAAATTTTCTAAAATAGCCTGTTAGTCCTAAAAATGATTGGACATGCCGAGTGTTTTTATGTGTTTGGAAATTCATGACTGCATTTGTTTTAGCTGTTGAAGGACGAATAGTGCCTTCTTCAATAATATGGCCAAGAAAAGTTAATTTCCGCTGAAGAAAATTACACTTTTTAAAGTTAAACTCTAAACCATAAGTAGCAGCAACATCAAATACTTTTTTAAGCTTTGCAATCCCTTCACATTCAGAATTTGCTGGAATTAAAATGTCGTCCATGTATATAATAACAGTGTTGTCTTTTAAGAGATCTTTAAACACAATTTGAATGTATTTTTGAAAAACTGAGGGAGAATTACACAAACCAAAAGGAACTCTATTAAATTGGTATTGACCATTATGTGTTATGAAACTGGTGTATTTACGGCTATCAGGATCAATTTTGATGTGAAAAAAACCGTTTTTTAAGTCCCGATTTGAAAAGAGTATCGCTCCATGCAATTGGTCAAAAATGTTTTCATTGAGGGGTAGTGGAAATATTTGTTTAATTGTTTTAGAATTAAGCGCACGAAAATCAATACAGAGTCTTGCTGACTGGTCTTTTTTCTTGACAAGAACTAGAGGTGCTGCAAAATTAGATGAACTTGGGTAAATTATTCCATCAGACAGCCATTGCTCAATTTGGTTTTCGACGATAATTTTTTCCGCTTGACTTAATCTTCTAGGACGTAACGCGATGGGTGTGTCATCAGAAAGGATAATTTGCATTTGTAAGTTTGTATCTTTAATTTTATTTGGTTTGTAAGATTGGATAAGGTTTTCAACTTCGCGACGCGTATCAACGTTCAAAATATGCGATAAATCTACTTGAGGATAAATTACATTTAAATTTGATAAATAACAATCCTCATTTTGAAAAAGCAAAGAGAGAGATTCGTTTTTATTATTAACTGATAAAGAATTACAATCGCTAATTTTCAATTTAGAAAAAGATTTGTGTGTGTGTGTGTGTGTTTACGTTAGCTTCGTGCTGAAAATCAGTTATATAACATGTTTGATCGGATATGGGCTGTGACGTCAGTTCATATTTCTTATTTTCTTTTTCATCCAATAATTTCTGTTTTGAAGAGTTTAACGATTCTTTTTTATTCATTGGGTGTTTTACATTACTCGCGCTGTGAATGTTTTGAAATCGAATTGAGCCATTTGGCCTTGAACCTTTGCCGGAATGATTTGGGATAGTTTGCGGTGCAAAAGAATGCAAGCTCGACATATTTTGGCTAGCGAAATTATTTTGTCTATCATTTTTGTTTTTATGCGAAAGAATGTTCTTAGAATGAGAGGAAGTAAGATTTTTTTCTGAAATCCGTGCATTTTCTTTTTTTGTTTTATTTAAATCATCAAAAATATTACGCGGAACTATTAAATCACAATACAATCTATTACAGACAGCTGCAGTTACTATTATCGGGTTTTCACGAAAACTTGGAAGAGCTAATTTAATTTTAGTAAGTTCAGCTTGAATTTCATTTCCGAAAGCACATGTTAATTGAACAGTTCCTAAAGGTTTTGTTTCGGATGGAATGAGGGAGGATTTCACACACACAATATTCGCTCCCGAATCGATTAAAGTTTTCACGATTTTATCATTAACAAAAATATTTTCGTATTGCAATTCATTAAACATTTTACCTTCGACTTTACAAACAGGACCGTGATTTGAATTAGGTCTAGAATTGAAATGAGTTTCGTTTCTGTGAGAACCACTACGCGGGTTATTTGTTGAAGTGTTTGGTGAATAATTTGTGAAATTTTTATCACGAGAGTTGTAGCGATTAAAGCCCTGAGACGAGTTATATTTTTGTTTACTGTCATACGGCGGTTGATGGCGTGTGTTGTCGGAATACGACTTTCGCTTTGCTACGAAGAAAACATCGCATTCCCTAGCCAATTCAGTAGGCTTAAACCAAGATTCGTTTTGGCGTATCGCGATATGTTGTTGCGTTTCTCGATCGAGGGTGGAAAATAATTTGTCGGCTATCATTAACTCACACAAAGTTTTAAAATCATTCTCATTACGAAGTTTACAATAATATTCAAAAGAACTTGTTAATCGTGACGAAAACTGTACATGCGATTCGTTTGGCTATCGTTGAGCCCTACGGAAATTAATTAAGCATTCTTGTGGGGTTGGTTGGAATTCTCGTAAAACAATGTGTTTAACTTTCTCGTAATCTTGGAGTTCGTTTTTGGGGATATAAAGTAAAATACTGTTAGCTTTTTCACCGAGAATATTAATTAAGATCTCTGATTTTAATTCCTGTGGAACATTTTTGGTTGCAAACGCACGTTCAAGTGAATGAAAAAATAAATTATAATTTTCAGGTTTAGAAGGAACTGGCATACTAAGGGTCTAAACGGGTTTAATGAGACTTTCTAAAATGTTAGTTGACGGTGTTTCGAATGTTGCAGTAGTATTGTTTGAATTATTAGAATTTATATTGGAGTTTATTTTTGCGAGTTCAATTTCTTTTTGAAGTTGAATGATTTTTTGGGCCGTTTGTTCGGCTTCTTTTATCTCTAGTTCTGCTTGTTTTTTTTTCTAGTTCTGACTTTTTTCGTTCCTCAACGAGTAAATTAAGCAGATCCTTAACGAATTCAGGTTCGTTTTTGAAAGTGTCAGTTTGTTCGATAAGTGCTTTTAAATTCAAAAGTGTAGCATTTTCTGGGACAGTAACACCTAGTTCTTTCGCGGCAGTTATTAAATCTTCTTTCTTAGTATTTCGATACATGCTGAGTCAAAAAGGTTTGATCCTACCAGATTTGACGATATCGGTTTGTAGACTGTAGATAGACTTCGCTTATAAAAGCTATCCGTTTGCGAGATGAGTTCACCACTGTGCACTTTTCACGGCGATGACTGTAGTTATGAAGCAGATGGAGTTTACACTCTTGATGCGATGAATAGGCGGGGAAATTGGCCTTTTTGTTTTACTGGAACACTTGGACGATGCCGAAGAGACTTTTCGGTTGAGTCTCAAGCTTTGGTTTGGCTTGGCAAAGGAGACGGTAGTATTGGTCTCGGAGCGGAGGATTGGCTCTTAGTAGGCGTCGGAGGAATTCGCTGATCAAGCATTCGCCATTGTGTTGGACGATTTCGATGAGCACCGTTTATTTTGAGCGACTTTTGATTTTAACACGGGTTCAAAGACCATTAAGGTTGCGAAGTCGAGCCCCCATGTAACAGAGAGGGTGGTGTCTAGGGGTATGTTGAATGAAAAAGAAGACGTTAAGGTTTAAGGATATTTAATGACATCTACAGGTTGTTAAACCTGACTAGGAGCGCGCTGCTGGGAGAAAAGTAAGTCTATTCCTTCTCCCCCTTACATCCTGGGTTTACAGAGAGTGGCGCTGGTGTCGCCTGAGCGTATACAACATTTATGTCATTAGGATAGAAATTTAGAAGAGAGATATTTTTATTTAGGTTATTTCTAAATTCTTTCCAATTAGTTGAGATCGCTCTCGGATTGGAAGGTCCCATATTAAGTTTAAGATCGAATTTAAGAAAGACTGGGTTATGGTCATTAATAGAGGTAATAGTATAAGGATAGTAGAAGTTTTTAATGAGAGCAATATCGATAGTATTAGCAGAATTATGTCCAAATCTAGTAGGGGAATCAGGATAGGCTATATTTAGATTTAAAGTAATTGCAAAGTTATACTCTACCTCTGTTAGAGTCATTATTATAGTTCCAGGCGTTTTGCGTGGCGTTGAAGTCTCCGAAAATGATACAGTTACTACTAGTTTGGATAAAATATACTCCAGGTCAATGGTGAAGAGGTTGTCATCAGTGGATGGTGGGATGTAAATGGGGACTATGGAGATGGGACCATGATTATTAGGAGTTAAAATGATGTTAGTAGCTTCAATTTCGCGGAGAGGTGGGGTAGGTAGTGCTTAAGGTGACTGCCTACCTTCGGACCCAAATTTTTTAAAAAAACAATTTTTTGAAACAAATTGAGCATTTTTAGGAAGAAAAGTAGAAAAAAATATGTAAATACATAAACATTTTAAAATAATTATTGTACTTTTAGAAAAATTGGTTGTTTTGAAGGAAATTTTACCAAATTTATACAAAAACGGGAAACACTGTACAAAACATTCTAATGCAGTTATCTTAATTTCCTTTATACACAACATACATACTATGGTGCTTCTTAAAATGAACCAAAATCTAAGAGAAATATTAAAATACAAAAAAATTACAGGCAATTATACATTATAATATGAAGATTTTGATATTTTTTAAGGTTTTTCTTCATAAAAACTACACTAAATGAAAAACTATTCAACCTACAACAAAACTTTTGGTTCACTTTATGAAAAATAGTACAAAAAACATTCACAAAAAATTTTAAAGCATTATCTTGTTTTGTTCTTAAAATATCATGCATCTCGTAAGAAGTTTCTTTCGAAAACATAATTTTGAGAAAAACTCATTTAAAGTTTTATGTTAATGTAAAAAGGTATACATACTCTACAAAATTTTCTAAAATTCACCAGGATGATATGTTACACCTTCCTTTTTTTCCTGGCGCAACCCTTTTTTCTTTCGGTGAGCTCGTGTTTGTTTCCTTTTCAATTTTGTAAAGGGTAGTGAATGTCTTTTTGCGTCGTTAATCCGTCAATAGTCATACAATTTTAATACGCGTACCATATAACTACCAACATTTAATCCCAGCTTATTTATTATTTTTAATAAGCCACTAGCACCTTCATTAAATTGTAAAACTGCTATATATGCCCCTAATTGTAAAGTTTGAAGTTCAACAAAGTTTTGTTTAGGAACTATGTTCCACAGAACACCATTGAAACTCTCATTGGCGTTCTGAGTCATTCCATGCAAACACTTTTCTAAAAGTTTTTGATCACACAGTTTTAAGTATTGTGGTTTCACAATATTTATAATATTTTGTGGAAGTCCAGGGGATTTGGCGGTGAATATTTTACCTAGTGCCTTTGCTTTTTGAAATTTGCACCAACTATCGGTTCCAGTTGGGCATTGACCATGCATAGGCTTTTCGGTACTGGAACAGCAGTGGTAAAACGCAGCAATAACTGTGCTTTGCATGTTTGCTAAATTGTTTGTATTACTGCGAATTGCTATTCCGTAATAATTTTGCAATTTATCGATCAAATTGTCCGTCAATTTTCCCTTTCCTCCCAATCCTTTCACCGACTTTTTTAATTTTCTGAGATGAGTCCCAACCCTTTTCTGCACGTGACCAATGCATTCTAGTTTGTTAACTGTATTAGGAGCATACATATTTTTTACCGATTCATATGCTTTGGAATCCCCATCACCATAGTAATCCGTGTACTGTAATTTACGTAGATTCTCTGATCGCACAAAAATGCGATATGCTCCGACAGTCTCCATGCTTGAAGCAGAACCCTTATGATTGAAACAAACATGTGTATTAGAAGCAGCACCTGGAACTTTAGTCAGATTTGAACACGTTCTACAAAAATGTGACATTATTTCAATGTCCAAAATCTTTCCTGTGTCAATGGATATGCAACTGACACAACCATTGTGAGACGAGTAGCCACGCTTCTGCCAAGTCCCATCCATCGACACGCCACAGCAGCTTAATGATTCTTTGGGCGAGTTTTTTAATTCTTTTACTTCAGTTGCTGCATTTTTCATGCTTTCTATAGAAACTATAGATGCAGCCTGCTGAATCTTTAATTCTTGATTTCGAAAAGCTTTTTTGGAATGGAAAGGCAAGTCCAACATACCGAACAGTTTATTTCCAGCAGTGTACCCTTTTCCAATAACTCTTAAGGCAAAAACAATCAGAGTATTCAGATTAAAATTATTGTTGATTTTTTCCGATGAAGTAAAGCCTTTTAAGAAATCACAGTTCTTACATTTTATGGAAAAGTTTGAGCATATTCCATACCTAGAGTCCTCTGTCAAACTGAGTTCATCATGTAAACAAATTGGACAACAGATTACTGAAAAAACAGAAAACAAAGTGGTGATATCAAATATTCGATGTCCGAATATTTCATTACAATTCCTAGAACTTTTTTCTGAGAAATTATCATTCACAACTTCAAACATTGATGCACTTGCAGTTTTCCGTTCAATGTTACTTCCATTAGGTGTATCTTGAGCATCTATACTTGAACGTTTGTTTCTATATTGATTTCCGGAAAACTTTCGCTTTTTTGGGCGAGATTTATAATTATGGCCCATATTTAGAATGTTTTAAAAAACTTTTAAGCAAATTTTTAAAGTAAAATATCAATTTTTGTGAGAAAAAGAGACCAAACATATAGCTTAAGAAGAACACAAGCTAGAATGTAAACAGACTGTCTGTTGCCAATTTTTAGCAAGAAATAACTACACTAATAATAAAGTAATGGCTTAAACGCTAGAAAAATTACGGAAATATATTTTATAAATTAAAAAAATGAGAGAAACTGTAAAATTTGAGTTAAAAATTGCAATTTTCTGCAACTTCCGGTTTTGAAATGCTACTTCCGGTTCCCTTTAGCAGAGAGTGATGTTTTTTAAAATCACTCTAACTTAATTTCTATTTTGTGTTAAGGAAAAAGAAAAACTGTTTTGGAAAGAAAAATGTTCAAACTATAATATTTTGAAATAAAAAAAAAATTGCCTTATGTAGTCGAAAAACCACATTTTCAACGTAGGCAGACCTTGAGTGCTTTTTTTAATGATAATCAGAGTTCCTCCGGCGGCCGCACCGTCAGTAATTCTATCGTTTCTGTAGCAAGTATAATTGGCTATGTTAAATTTGTGTGAAGGTCTCAGGTGCGTTTCTTGTATGAGGAAAATATCGAGACAGTGCTTCTCTATAAAGATCAGCAGCTCTACTCTGCGTCTAAGCAGTCCGTTTGCGTTCCAGGAACACAAATTGAGGCCAAGTGGGGACTTATACATTATGATTATTGCAAGATGCCACTATTAAGGCGTACATTTGGTTAGGATTATTACTAGCGTTTTGGACCTGATTGAAGTTATTCATGATGTTAGGATTGGAGTTACAGAGAGCTTGGGTGAATTGAGACAATTGGAATAAACATTGCATGGTCATTTGCAATGTAGCTTGAATGTTAAAATTACTATTGACTTGATTAGAGTTGAAATTATTGGGATTGAAGTTAAAAATATTATTGCCATTATGCGATTGTTTATTATTGGTAGGGGGGGGGGGTTATGACCTCATTTTGTGCCGAAAACCAGGATTTTGTGGTGCCATCTGGTGTTTATTCTTAGAATTAGAAACGCTTTTATTATTATTGACAGCTTGCGCGTAAGAGAAATTGGGTCGGACGATGCTATTGTAGATACTTGTATATGAGTTGCGTTTGTTTTGAGCAGTACCCTTAGGGGGTTGGGGGAAACAGAGGTATCCTTTCCAGTTTGCCATATGCCCGTAGACTTGGCAATTGATATAGAAAGCAGTTTCTAGTCGTTGTTTGATTCGGCAGTCACGGGTAATGTGGCCTTCAACACATTTAAGGCAGCGGGGGGGGGGGGGTAAGATGGCAATTATCAGAGCTATGGTGAAAGTTGTTACAGGTGTAACATTGTGTTACACCCCTGCCATTGTATCCATCGACTTTTATGCTTAAGTAGTTTAGGGTTAAAGATTTTTAGATTTTCAATATTACGCGGGAGTGTGATTAGAAAGATAGGTAATGTTTGTTTTAAGAGTCTGCCAATTAATTGATTTACTTTTTCTGGGGTGTATCCTAGTTCTTCAAGATCTGCCTTGATGTCTTCTACTTTAAAGTTTCAAGGGAGTCCTTTTATTACTATTTTTATGGGGCGTTCGGTCGGATTACATAAAATTGGAATTTAACAGCTTTTAAAAAGGGTGCGGCGTTGATCAAAGTCATCTGTATAGAATTTTATTTATTCTCTAGTGAGTCGTGATCTGAGTTTAGGGTACACGGCCATTATGGTTTTCATTTGTGATTTTACATGGTCAGTTATTTTTAACATTACAGGTGGGGGTAGGGGAGAAGTATTTTGTGCAGTGCTCTGATTTGTTGGTGTAGTCGGGCGAGTAGCCAATGGGGATTTCGGTTCGTCTTGGGTGATTTCAGTCTGAGAGTCTAATCCTGGGTTTTCTTCGTTATTATCAGGTAATGCAAATTTATTGGTTGAAATTAGGTTACCATCAGCTGACTGAGATAAATCCAAGTTAATTTTACGAGCAGTCTTCCTTAGGGGAGGATACTCAAATTCTGAATTATCTTTTCTTTTAATTTGATTAGTTTCTTTTCTGGTTGGTGATGTTGGAGGGGAGGTATTTTCGTGGTGTGGGCAGCCAGGGGTATCACAAGGCGGAAAAGAGTCAATATCACTCACCGCTAGCTGGATGGTTTCTTCAATCTCCTGTAGTTCAGCAGCAGCTCGAGAGTAGAAGGGATCTTCCGGATGGTGGTCCGGCGTGACTTGCAGCTCTTGTATGCGGGCAAGCTTGTGTTTTCTGAAGGTGACCATCTTGCTCAGTTGGGCCTTGTTTAGTTGCAGTTGCTCATATGGTGGTAGAGGAGGTGGAGTAGGAGTCCGGCGTGGCGATTTAGACAACTCCATATCCATTGATTCATAAATGGTGGCCATTTCCAAGTCGTTGTCAAAAAGGTCGATAAAAGGAGCGAAACGTTTGTGTCTACTCTAACTATTTAGCCCTGATAAGGGCTGTAGATAACAGAGGCACAAGATTGGTACAAGTAATGAAACGTAGTTAGACGCAGCCAGCGAAGAGCGAACCTTCTGCTAGTAAGTCATTCCTTAGCAATAAATATCTCTCTCTTCCGTCAGCGCTCGCTCTACCTCTAAATATCCTTATTTACCCTCAAATCCCTACGCGATAGTAAAGAATTCGCTCAATTCCTATTTATTGTCCACTTAATTTTGAAGCTAAACTTTCCAGACCAGACATATATATATATATAAATAAATATATGTCACTTTTATATATAACTTTTATATAAATCCTTTAATATATTATCTGTTCAAAGTAAGCAATGTTTATAATATTGCAGCATCCATATTTTTTATATTTAACTATTATTTTTATTTTTTTCATATATCATTTCTAAAATCTATAGTCTGGTTAACTCGCAATTTAAATTTGTTCAATTTTTATTAATGATTAGTCATCTCTCTTTTGTAGATAAATTTTGACTGTATATATATATATGTAGGAAAGGAGTGCAAGTTTTCTTTTACTTCTTTTGATTTTTATTGTAAGAGATGGCACCACTAATCGAAACCACGTGAGTTTTAGCTGCGCGATACGATGAGGTCATGTATTTATAAAGGAGGCAGAAAGGAAAAACTGAGAGTTGCACCAAAGCTTGAACGAAGGCAGGTCAGAGGAAATCGGTCTCTCCGTTGTTTTGAGAAAGAGTACGTGTTTTCGGAATTAGTATGGTGCTATCTCGAATTATTTAAAACCCCTTGTAAATAGTAAATGTTTTAGTTGTGTTATTAATAAATTAAGTTATTTTAACTCTGCGTGCTTGTTCTCGAATTCAGCAAGACAGAATTAAGACCAGGAAAATAACCATTGTGACGTTTGATTCAATAATGGTAGCGTGTTTGAAATATAATTTAGTTTAATTGTCACAGCTATTAGTTACATTAATATACAAGTTTCACTATGAGATGATTTTAAAGTCCAAAATAATTTTGTGAGGGAGGGATCTTGTAGGTGTCCGTTCCATGCGAAGTTTTCCACTCTTCTCCCTCTCTGCGGTTTACCGACGTCCGCGCGTCCCCTTTCACCCCCACATCCGGTGGAGGCGAAATGCTTCCCTCGGGTCAAAGGTTGCAGGGGCTAAGTAAGACACGTCCGTTGCAGTATATTAGCGACTGCAGGTGGTTTTGCATGTGTGGTCATCATTCTTCTAAAACTGACCCGACCGTGGGAAGCAAGTCCCAGATGTCTCAAGGGGGAACTCACATACGTCACAGCTTTTCCTCCCCTCTTTCAGACTTTTCGTAAAGAAAAGTTCAGGGTCGATGATGGTAACCGAGGTGACTGACCTTTGGAGTTGTCGGACACACAGGAAAAATATTCCTTTGAATAAGTGCTGTCATATTTCTGAGTTGTATATAAATCTAATAAACTTACAATTAAATTCGAAATGCTTACCGCGAGTGAGTGTTCTTGCAAGGGAACTTACACAAACGCTAATCACGAAAGAATAATCATTACCAATATAAGAAGTATTCATATTATTAAAATTTTAAACACTCATACACAGTACTTATTAAAACTATAATAAAAAACATGTTGCTATAATATGCTTAAGGTACCATCTTACACATAAAACATTCTTCCCAATATTCTCATTAACGGGTAATACTAATGAATAATAAGCAGATCCATAATAAACCCAAGGTAGAACACATATTAAGCAATTCAATATTATTACATTCCAGGTGTGGATCCTTTTAACATACATATCCATTCAAAATTAATTTCAGTATTAGTAAGAAACATTATTTACCGACAATTACTAATCATTAGCAAATACACATGATTGACACCATTTATTAACTATTTACAATTAACAATATTCCACAACTAATAATCACGACAAACAAACATGACTATCAATTCCTAATCATCGATCGCTGATCTGCTGAGACTATCTGCATTTTTATGACTTTTACCCGATCAATGTACAATTCTAAAATTATATGGTTGCAATGCCAAAGCCCATCGCATTAATCTAGGGTTAGAACTAACGTTTTTATTTAACCATACTAAAGGGTTGTGGTCGGTCATAACTAAAAATGAATTTCCATCTAAATAATAATGCAACCTTTTAATTGCGAACACAATACTAGCACATTCCTTCTCGGTCGTATAATAACGTTTCTCAACATCTGAAAATTTTTTACTCAGATAAAGGATTGGGTGCTCCTCTCCTTGGTCATTTAATTGAGTTAACACCACCCCCATGCCATAATCAGAGGCGTCGGTTTGAACGATAAACTCCCGTTCAAAATTTGGCGAGTACAATTTGGCAAATAAATCTCGGAATGCATTTTCACAGTCGGTTGTCCAATTAACCTCCCCGCGTCTTGCCTTCCTCTTCAACGCGTCTGTCAACGGTGCGGCTATTACCGAGAACTGATTTATATATCTACTGTAGTACCCCGCTAAACCAAGGAATGCTCGTATATGTGTTTTTGTACGAGGGGTAGGGAACTCAAGAACAGACTGAACTTTGACCTCGGAAGGAGTGTGGAACCCCTGACCCACCACATGACCTAAGAATTTGACATTCTGTTGTGCAAACTTACATTTCGAGGGTTTTATTGTTAATTGGGATCTCCTGATTCTTTGCAGGACTATTTCCACATGTTTAAGATGTGACTCCCACGTATCCGAAAAGATAGCGATATCGTCTAGATAAGGGAGAACGAAATGCTCTAGACCATTTAGTAATCCTGCCATGAGTTTACTAAAAAAATATGGGGCATTCTTTAATCCGAAACTCATTCTTAGGGGTCTGTAAGTACCAAAACTAGTACAAAAAGCTGGGTATCGTTGTGCAGTTTTACTCTGAGGAATTTGCCAATATCCTTTAGATAAATCTAAAATGGTAATAAATTTAGCGGAGGAGACCAGTTCTACGCGTTCTTCGATGTTGGGTAGAGGAAAGTACTCCGTTCTAATAATTCCGTTTAATTTCCGATAATCGACACAAGGTCGAGGATCCTTGCCAGGTACCTCAACTAAAATCATAGGGGACATATAATCCGATTCTCCTACTAGAGCAAGAGCCCACGACCGCCAGACCTTCGTTATTTTATAAAAGCTGAAAGTTTTTCTACGGATGTCACCAACACAGGCAAGAACGATCAGCGAGTATGGAGTTTGGATTGTGGTTACTTGGGCAGGTAACAGGTAGTAAAGGTGTATAAAATAGTACCTCACTTTCTATAAAGTATAAAGCTCAATTTTTTTATATTTTCTTCAGAATAACATAAGAAATCACGTCATCCATTGCCGGACACTTAGTATGGTTAGAACTCCCTGCCAGACACCCCTGAACTTTAAAAAAATAAAATAAACTTTCGTTATAGTATAAAAGCTGAATTTTATATATGTTACTTGGAGGCCTATAAAAAAATGTTACCCCAAAAGCCAGACAGTTTTAATGGTTTTTTCATCTAGCCAGACACATTCAAAGTCCGCTGTCGCGAGTACAACGCAACAGCAATTCAAGCCGATGTGAGTGAGATAGAGTGTTTAGTCTATTGCGATCGCTTAAGAAATCCAATGAAAAAATAATTTTATTACGCTCATAAGCATCTTATATTTTAAACATTATTGAAGTGAAAACTTCTTTAGCGGCATTGGGCACTTATTGATAGGGGAAAATCTTATGGGTTCGCGTCACCGACATGCTCTGACTGGCGCACGCGCAGTGTGCTGTTCTCCTTAGACACTTTCTGGATGGGTGAAATCTCGTGCGTTCGCGCCACCGACATACTTATAGCAGTATATCTGTAGCTATACAGCTGACGTATAGTGCTGTGTATATCTTATAAGTGAAGTTGAATGGATTTAGTGAAAAGTCCAACGTGTATATACTGTGCATCGCTCGTTGCGATTCCGAGAATGGGCAATACATATTAATGGTTGCCGTTTATATTTCACCTGGAAAATGTATGAGACAGATACAACAATTTTTATTCGAAAACGTGATGATTTATACAAAAAAAAAAAAGGTTCTGAAATACTCGAAAAGAGATTTGGCGAAAAATATGACAATGTACTGATGATTTTAAGTGGAGACTTCTATATTAACTTTGCAGATGATAAAAATCTACCACTAATTGAATTTCTAAATAAAACACTTAATTTAAATATGTCTAATGATCGAAAATTCAGATACACATTTTACAAAATATAAAACGAAGATCGATGCGGTTTTTAAGCGATACTTAAAATTTGAATCAAACATTTCCCTTTCTTACTTTAGTTACTATAAGCCTATTGTATCTTTTTTAGAACAAAATAAAATAATTGAAAGTATAAAAAGTCTAAGTATTGTTAACATAATGATGACAATGATGGAAACAAAATAAAGTTAAAAATCAAGTACATGAAATTTAAGTAAATATAAATACTATCCATAAATAATATGATTGTATATTATTTGTTATTTCAATTGAATTTTATTTATATTTCGTCATTATCTTGTACAGCCCGTAATATATTTGAAAAATAAAAACCATATAAACATGCATTTAGTAGTTGCTCGGAGTGTCAATAGATGTGAAAACTAGATTGATGTTGATAATTTTAATTCAAACATTATGAAATTTCAAATTTTAATACTAAAAGTTATAAGTTTTCACTTCTATCGGCAGTCTCTATAACTGCCACTTTTTTATTTTATTATTACTAAGTACAAAAAAGTATTATTACATGTAAAAAAATATTTAATCACTTCTAAAACTTTCATCATTGTCGTCGATATTTCCATCTTCGTCACTAATACTCCCGTCCGTTGTTTGATATTCATCAATATCGCATTCTCCATCAGTTTCTGATAAAAATTAAGCAAGTTTATACAATTATGAATAATTAAAAAATTATGTACAATAATTAGACATAATAATTACATACCTGATTGAGTTTTGAGGGAATCACTCACATAACTTGGTAGTTGATCCCCTTCAAACCATTTAAAGTGGTATTTATTATTTTCCAATATCCAGCCATTATTGGCTGGTTGATATGTGGTTGGAGTTTTCAGATGAGCATTGTTCCAAATGGTACATATACAGTTTGCTCGCAGAAACTGCTGCAATAGCTCGCTTTTGCAAGGTGGTAGATTGCTAGCGTCACACTTTCGCAACTTCTTTCGGTCAAAAGCTTCTTTTACATCCGAGACTGTATACGAGTCGATGAACATTTGAAGTCGAGCGGCATCAACATCAATTGCATTACCGGCATTGTATACATTGCATATAAATCTCTGAATAATATTAAAGAAGTTTTGCTGTTCATCTGTATTTTCAATTAATTCGCTGTTACCGAAGTTCTTGAAAGCTTCCTGGTACTCTGGAAATTTTTTTAATATTTTGTAAGGCTTTAATTTTCCTTTTCTGAAGAATGCAGGATTAAAATCACATCCTGTGATGGCATGATATCCAGGTAAGCTCTGACAAATTAACTGTCCCAACTCTGCGTGTATTTTGGTTAGGTCCACATACCTTAAATTATTTCCTGTACCCGTAAGCATCCAAACAACCGACTGATTTTTAAGGTGGTGCATGTTACCAAGCATTATTGCAGCAATATCAGTATCAATACTTCTGATTACTATTTCTGCCGGATAGTTGATGTTACATGCATGGTATACTATCTTTGTATCTGCTTCCTCATGTGCTGGGCATGACAACTCTTCAACCAATCTTGAGACAACTTTGTTGGATTCATTAACAGTGAAGGAATGGCATTTTCTGAAATTTATGTGTATAATTTTGTTGCCAATAAAGGGCACCACTTCATCAGTAGCCCAATGTGAAATAAAAAAATCAACCAGAGCTTCTTTAAAATTTAAATTTTTCAGCTCTTTCGCGAAGTCACTTGATCGAATTTGCTCAGGCCCAGTTATGGTGTACTCTAATTGCGCAGATTCTAACCGTTGGGAATGCTCGTAATCTTCGATCGAGGGTTTAAAGTACTGATCAAAGA
Source organism: Trichonephila clavata (assembly GCA_019973975.1). Classification (NCBI taxonomy): domain Eukaryota; kingdom Metazoa; phylum Arthropoda; class Arachnida; order Araneae; family Nephilidae; genus Trichonephila; species Trichonephila clavata. The sequence continues at coordinate 7,934 of BMAO01007675.1, read as the reverse complement.
TCACGTCAATTTTCGATGCTTGTAATTGAGTGACCATTTGCAACAATTTTTTTGAAATATTTCCAAATGTTTTTGGAACATTTTTCATTGTATGCAATAGGAAAAAACCATCAATTATTAGAACATCTATATGATGTGGTTGCTCATGCTGGACCTCTTTCTCTAGGCATTTCATTAAAGCAGATTTATCGATCTTACAAATAGTGCCATCCAAATGGCACATGGACAAGGGTACTGAGGTAATTGGATAAGACAAAATCTTTGAAATGTCTACATTGTAATCCATAGAGATACCCAGCATGCGCCAAAATAAATGTCTTTGGATTTTAACTTCTTGAAGTTTACCACCTACTTGAACTTTCTTCTTTTTCTCAAAATCTTTGGAGAAATTGTCAATAGATATTTTTTTATAGCTTTTTCAAATCTGTCGATATCTGATAAACATTCGGAAAAAAATGTTTTACGATGATAATCTCCATTTTTTTCAATATTTAGAAGGAATGCCTCTACTGGTGGTGATGCGGATTTTCCAGATGAAATATTTATCAGTTGGTCTTTGGGCACTTCTGAGCTGAAGGGATTAATAAATTGATCGAAGGTAGCGATAAATTGTCTCAATTGTTTGGTATTTTTCCGGATATTATGGAGATTTAAGTCTGTTGAAACATCTTGATGAGTTTGCAGTCCTAGTTCTAGATAAACTTGACTTATAATCGTAGACCTAACATCATGATTACGAGCCCACCGTTGACGTGCCGAAATTGAATTAGTGAAGTGTATAACACCTGTGAGCCTTCTAGCAGCGTCTGCATTTAAAGTTTGCTCTAATACCAGGTCAATCGGTTGTCTAGAAAATGGTTTATTGGTCCGTTTGATACCAAAGCAACCTTGTTTAAATCCTTCGTATAAGTCAGGATGGGTTTCTGCAACTTTCAGCAAATTATCATAATATTTTACGGCCCACCGGGCATAATTTTGTTGGTTGCATATAAAAAATAAATTTGTAATTTTAGGCAACGTTGATATGAAAAGTTCAAAATCCCCAGTGCGAATGCTCCGTGACAGGTCCAAGTAATGATGTATAAGGTTGATGTAAATTAAATAAAATTGTGAAGTTTTACCATGCTCACCATTGAAACATCGTTGCTTTAAAATATTGTAATTATTCATCAATTCTTTCAGATCTTCATTTTCAATATGAAATGACGATATTTCACAGTTTTGTAGTCTTTTCACTTCATCTATCATATCATCTGTTAATGTTATATTATCATGTTGTAAAAATGATTTAAAATTTAGAACTTCTAATCCCAATGCTACTAGAGGATGCAATCTTTTGCAGCGCGGTTGAAGTGCTTTCCGTCAAGAAAACCATTCACAGAACCACTTGCCAGCAAACTACTCTCAACCATAACATTTGTTAACCCACAGTCACTAATTACTTTACCGATTGCTTTAAAATAAGCCATCATAATGTGGAATGGCCCTAGATGTATAAATAAATTATCAAATTTAGGTTTTTCCGTAGCTTGTATTTGAAACGCTACTTTTGCTATCGCAAGATCGTACGTAACCTAGATGCAACGTTGATGTAAATCTTCAGCTATTTTTTTACTTTGTTCCATAGTTTCTAGAACTATAGATGTACTGGTTGGTGATGCATTGATTGGGGTTAAATAAGAAATAAGTTGCTGCGGGCTATCATTCTTATAAATCCGACTATTGAAACCAACCCACATAGGAACGTCAGGTAGCTGCATAACATGACTAATCATCCATATATTGTCAATTTCCGTGTATAATTACGAGTTTGTTGAGAGTATAATTTCTGTATCATCAATGGTTGATTGCAGTTCACTCGTCATTTTCGGTTTTTTAGGATACGGAATCTCTTCTGTAGATATGGCTTCAAAAGTTCTTCTTCTTTTTTTTGTTGTACATGGTAAATTATTTTCATTATTTGTAATCAGCGCTTCGGACATGTTAAGTTCTTTGGGCATCTCAGATTCTTCGGTTGTATTGGCCTCGATGTTCTGGTAAATAATACCCACCGTATCATGTAAAGTATCCTTTCCGTTTGCAGTTTCCACAAAACGGTCGAAATTGTCATATGACACACCAGTAAAAAGTTAAGGATTTTTTTTAATCGTTTCTGGGCATAAACTGGATTGTTCAAAAAAAGTATACGTTGTTTCAGTTTCAAGTTCCTCGATGCCCTGATAACTTATACAATGACCGTATCGATTAATAATGTCAATAATTTTCCTACTGCTTGTTAAACTCTTTAAAGTCATACCTAACATGATGTGCTTTGGCGTTTTCACATGACCATTATGGACTGCAAAGATGACATCTTGAGAATAAGAATGAACTTGACGAGCACATTTCATGCTTTTTTCCCTTTTTTTATTACATCCACCTAGAAGGGTAAAGTAAAAGTCTAGTAATTGTGGTGGTATCGAAACTTCTCCTGACATTAAATGCTGTGCTGTGATATTTTTAATCGGTAACTTATTTTTTTCCATTTGCAGTATTAATTTTCTTAAAATTAATGCAGCTTTTTGCAAAGTATTTTCAGTTAGTAAGTTTTCAAATATTGTATCATCTATTGCTTGTAAATAATTGGGTGCTATTAGTTTTTTATTACGACTAGTAAAAAATTTGATATTCTTAGAAAATGTTTTCAAAATTTTTTCTTCTAGGTGGTGTGCCGTAAAAATAGAATTTATGTCAACAGAATTTTCTTCATAGATCTTCTCCAATGAATCGATGTACAGTTCATGTAAATATACTAATAAATAACAGCGCCCTTTCTTAATTACGTCTTCCTCGATGATGCCACTTATTTCATTGAACGCTAATTGGTGATATTCCCGATGACAATGCCAATCATTTTTACTGGATGGTTTTTTTTAAAAGGATATTTTATTATTAAAATTAACTCTGCATTCGGTATGATAGGATATTTTTGGACCAGAAAAATTTTTTCAATTTATTTAATAATTCCGCGTATTCTTCTTGACCTTCGATGTTGGGTAGTACACTAGATTTAAATTGGTTGGTATAAGCTTTATGAAGTGGAAGCATTTTTGAATGTAATTTCTTATGTTCCCTGTTGCAAAACACACAAACAATTTGATAATTATTAGCACTAGCATCATTTTCGTTCAGAATATTTGCATCCTCAGTTGAATTTGGTTTTGTAGGTCAGTAGGTTTTGATTCTATAAAATTAGAAATTAAACTTGACTGGGATGTTATATTGAAGATTCTGTTGTTAAAGACTGTAAACAAGATGGTTCTGCGGACAACTCAGGTATCAACGGCGGGGTTGGAGAACTATTGTATGCAGATACACTGACTGATTTTTGTTTTTCACTGTTTTTTGTAGAATTTACAGGTTTAGAAGTTAAGTACTTTTGCATAACTCCTGTAAATGCCTTATAGCATTCTCGGTGATAACTATTGCCAATATATTCGTCAGGCAAAATAATGTCTTTGTATTTTAGGTTATACTTTTTTCTGATTTTCAAAACAGTTCGGCATTTTCTTAATGTTTCCTCTGAGAACAATATTATTTTACCATCACTTTTATTACAAACGAAACAAATTAATGTATTTTCCATGATAATCTTTTTTACTAAAACTACACTTATAATCTGCTTTCAAAGAAAAACTACGGTGCGGTTAGCTCAGATCAACATTTATTCGTCATTTTTTATTCCAACTCTCTTTTACTCTCAAAACTGAGCACAATTACAATACATCCAACAGTGGAATAATCAACTATAACGAAATGTTTGTGCGCGTGGCTATTTAAATCTGCTTTCACCAACTATTCGGCAGGCCGAATGGCTAGTGTTCACGTGGTTAATAGAGTGCGTACTATTGTGTCTTTTTGACCTTCGTTACACACTTTCGTTTCACACAAAAACTGTACAAATATCATTAACAAAACGTAGGTTGAAGTCATAACAGTTCAATACAAAATACCTTATAAAAGTGATGGTGCGCGGGGAACGATCGCAATAGACTAAACACTATCTCACTCACACCAGCTTGAATTGCTGTTGCGTTGTACTCGCGACAGCGGACTTTGAATGTGTCTGGCTAGATGAAAAAACCATTAAAACTGTCTGGCTTTTGGGGTAACATTTTTTTATAGGCCTCCAAGTAACATATATAAAATTCAGCTTTTATACTATAACGAAAGTTTATTTTATTTTTTTAAAGTTCAGGGGTGTCTGGCAGGGAGTTCTAACCATACTAAGTGTCCGGCAATGGATGACGTGATTTCTTATGTTATTCTGAAGAAAATATAAAAAAATTGAGCTTTATACTTTATAGAAAGTGAGGTACTATTTTATACACCTTTACTACCTGTTACCTGCCCAAGTAACCACAATCCAAACTCCATACTCGCTGATCGTTCTTGCCTGTGTTGGTGACATCCGTAGAAAAACTTTCAGCTTTTATAAAATAACGAAGGTCTGGCGGTCGTGGGCTCTTGGGCTATACCTCAATGATTCCTAATTTTAACATTCGATTAATTTCGTTTTTTTTAAATTTTATTTTGTCGGTGCGACATTCGGTACGGCTTCGTTCTAATTGGCTTATCATTAACCAACTGGATCTCGTGTACAACCAGATTAGTTAAACCGGGATCGTTTGAGAAACATTTAGAATGTTTATTTAGTAATTCGCGCAGCTGATTGATTTGTGTGTCTTGGAGACATTTGTCTAACTCGCTAGCCTGGATGACATCCTCGAAATCATAAATGATGGAATTGTTTTCTAAGTATGGGATTTCTAAATCCTGGTCTGCGAGAGATTGGTGTGCTTCATCGGTAATTATTAAATTAACAATGTTCCGGCCTTTTATAATACGGTTTTAGCATATTTATATGATAGATTTGAGAGGTTTCTCGTCTGCCAGGAATTTCTACCAAATAGTTCGTTTCGGAAATTTTATTTAAAACCGTCCCAGGATCTATCCACTGTACTGCTAATTTATTCGCTCGAGATGTAGCCAAAACAAGTACTAAATCTCCATCCTTAAATTCGCGTTTTACTGCATTTTTATCATACCAAGTTTTCCTCTTAAATTGCATCTGACTGACTACCTGTTCGTATAAAGGTTTAACATCCTCACTATTTCTTTGAGCTTCGATTAACTCTTCTCGAGTAACTTTTAGACGCTCTAACTCCGGGACATATTCCTGCAGTTCAGGGATTAAAATTTGATCCTCTGCCTCCGGAGAAACAATTATAGCCTCATCTTCCCCTTTCCTATCGCTACAGCTATTTAACTCTATTTCTTTTCTAGCCGCTGTGGTTTGAGACCTTGTCTGAACAGCATTGACTACCTCAACTGAAAGAAAATCATAGCCTAAATTTTCTTTTATAAGTTTGACCGTTTTGTTTCCGAGCAAATACCGACCATGTTGATTTAAATGATTACCACAAACTGCTGCTTTAGTTTGCACCGTTCCGAAGTGTCCGGAAATTTCCACGACCGCCAAGGGTAAGCAAACCAATTCTCAGCTTAACGGTTGTTTTACCCAGACCTTTTCACCGGAGAAGGAAGAAGAATTAATGTATTTAGCACACACCAAATCTATTGTTGCCCCCGTATCCCTAAGTATATTTATTTCTTGACCATTCACAGAGCCCTTTGTTATATATGAATTAAGAAAATCCGAGTTCCCATTTCCTTCAATATTATTGAGAGACTCCGTTGCGTTATTCCTATTTAATTTCGGGCATGCCGCCTTTATATGTCCGGGCATGGGGCAATGAAAACATTTTCGTATCACGCGTCTTTCGAAAACTCTCCCCCTATCGCCCTCAGGAAGAGAAACCACTGGTTTAGGGGAAATTTCCCCGAACCTAGTCTTCTCCTTAAACCCGGAAGTTGTCAAATTTCTCTCGTTCCTGCTGAATTTATCCGCGGTTTTTGAATTTATTTTCCTGACATCCTCGTAGTTGTCAAAGAGTTCGGCTATTTGAGTAGATGATTTGAGATTCGCCCAATCATCTAAGAAATGTTCTCTCATACTAGCATACGCGCGTTTTTTTAGTTGGTCGACAACCATTAAATCTTTAAGGTCCTCAAACGACTCGATCTCTAGGCCGATTAGGCACTCCTCTAAATAGTTAGTCATTTCAAAGGTGAAGTCTTTCCAGGTACTATCCGATTTCTTTTGGTGTTGAACAAATCTCTGGCGAAAGACTTCCGGACTTAACTTAAATCGTTTAAGTAATAGTTTTTTAATATAGTCATAATTTTCTGCTTGTTCCTCCGGCTCGCGAGCAATGAACTGCACGATATCCAAAGGTAACAAACCTAATAAATGCCCTACCCAGTCTGTTTTTTCAATTAAAGCCCTTTTAGCCTGACGTTCAAAAATCACCAAATACAAACTAATATCTGACTGATTTGGATTAAAATCTGGGATTAATTTTCTTAAACTTACATTCGAGGTTACAGAACGGGGATTTATACAGCCGGTTGATTCATCGTTTACACTATGTCCGGATTCTATTTTAAATCTTTCTAGATCAAATTTTATATAATTGTAATTCTTTCTCTTTCAACGCGTGCTCCGCTAATCTCAAGGTCTCTGCTCTTTCTGATTCTTCAAATCTAATTTTTTCTGCCCTTTCTGATTCTGCAAATCTAATTTTTTCTGCCCTTTCCCATTCCTTTTCAATTTTCCTATTTGCAATAATAGTCTCAAACAGATTTTTTACGAATTCCTCTTCGTAACCCTCACTGTTAGTGATTGCGGTTTTGAGGTTAGGGACAGTCATGTTTGGTGTGACATCTACCCCTAATTCCTCTGCGAGTAGCAACATATCTTGCTTTTTCCCTTTTCCGAGAAAAGCCATTTTTGAACAATATCAGCACAATATATTTGTTAAAATTCACACAATATTTACTACTCTCTAGTATCACAATAACACTGGTCCCATGCAAACACAGAAACAACCAAAGAAAAATTTTAACACAGTAAAATAATCAAAACTATCAAGAAACTTAAAAACACAATAAATCTTAAGCTAAAAGTTGCACACAATACTCGTATTTACAATTCTCTAGAACCACAATAACATTGTTCCCATGCAAGAAAAAACACTAAGTATCTCAAAATTTGTAGTAGAAATTTTAGCAAGCAACTAATACAACTCAAGAAATATAACAGCACTCACCCCTTTTGAAGTACTATCTGCTGGAACTTGGGAATACCGAAGATCCGGTTGACATTTCTTGCTTTAAAGATGATTTCAATTTTCACAACACACACAAAAGGATTTTCTTTATTGATGGGATAGCTTATCCACTATCAAATCTCGGCCTTCTGAGTTGCTTTTCTTTTCTCTAAAGGATAGTTTTATCCTTATTTCCAAGCTCATGTATCTTGAGTTTTTCTACGTGCAGTTTGCAGAGCTCCCGTAATAAACCAAATCACCTCCTCTCACGGGTCTGGTAATCTCTATTTTTTTTTTATTAATCCTCAGCGCTGACACCACTTTTGTTAATGCTGTGACGTTTGATTCAATAATGGTATCGTGTTTGAAATATAATTTAGTTTTATTGTCACAGCTATTATTTACATTAATATACAAGTTTCACTATGAGATGATCTTAAAGTCCAAAATAATTTTGTGAGGGAGGGATCTTGTTGGTGTCCGTTCCATGCGAAGTTTTCCACTCTTCTCCCTCTCTGCGGTTTACCGACGTCCGCGCGTCCCCTTTCACCCCCACATCCAGTGGAGACGAAATGCTTCCCTCGGGTCAAAGGTTGCAGGGGCTAATTAAGACACGTCCGTCGCAGTATATTAGCGACTGCAGGTGGTTTGCACGTGTGGTCATCATTCTTCTAAAAACCCTGCCGTGGGAAGCAAGTCCCAGATGTCTCAAGGGGCGGGGGG
>BMAO01007674.1:0-38008 GCA_019973975.1 Trichonephila clavata | reverse complement strand
GCTAACTTTCCGACATTTGCGCGGTGATGACAATCGTGTACGTGAGGGAAGGCCCCGCGGTGAACGTCTCTATCCTGCCTTCACTGTACAAAGGCACCCCCTCACAATTGGAGTAATTGCATGAGGTTCCATCTCATACAACACGCGATCACCAATAATATTGGCACCAAGACAGTCCAGAGGTATGTTTCTGATATTCTTCAGCCACATGTGTTGCTAATCAAGGCAGAGTTCCCAAGAGCCATTGTTCTACAGGACAATGCTCTTCCACACAGAGCAAGGGTTTCACGGGACACCCTCTGTCGCATTTTCATACTTCCTTGGCCAACTCAATCCCCAGATTTGTCACCAATCTAGCATATCTGCGATAATTAAGATCGGCAAGTTGGACAGTCTACGAGTTTGGTCGAGTCAGAGGCGCGTTTACAGCTACTGTGAAATGAAATATGGCAGGGCATCATGCAGGACATTTGTGCCTCAATGGGCCACCTTTTCACATTTTGCATGATTCTAGAGATATGGTCCAACAGGTTACTAAAACCTCCACCATTTGTTATTTTTTCTACAGTAATTGATCATTTTGCTTTGATTTTGTTATCACTTGCATCAACGTTGCACTTATGAATGTAAAATTTCGTTTTATTCTGACAGCTCTTTCTAGATGAGCAAATTTTTATAGCAATGAGTGTATACAGATATATAAAATCAAATATTTTAAGACTTTTTTTGCTCACCTAAAATTGACTAATTATAAGTGTTTTTCGAAAACACTTGCTGCTTAATCATGCATTTCATCCCAGAACTGCTCAGCTGTACAGAGAAATAAAAAAAAGCAAAAGAGAAGAAAATGACATATTTGGAAATTATCACGTTCACGATAGGGTAATCCATCATCTTAAACAGTTTTTTTTGACACTACAGAAATGAGTTTTTATGATGATCATTCACAAGAGAATAAAAAAACAGTCTACCAGTTCTTTCAGATTTTTTTACTAAGCGTTGAGGATTTAGCATGAATGTTCAACCATATTCTACTCTTGATTTAGTTTTATGCACATGTTGTTTGTCATGCTAAAAATTAAATTGTGACTTTTATTGAATTCGATACTTCATTTGAAGCGACAGTTTTTGAGATTTTCAAAAAAAGCTTTTATTAATGTTTGCTGAGAACTTATTGTGTTTTAAAAATACGCAATTTGAGTCGCTTTCAAATAGGACAACAGCAACAACACATCCCAGTAGATTTCATAAATATCCAAAATTAAGATTTGCCATTATAAAATTACTCAACACAAAAGAATGAAGTTTTGTTTTTACAGAATTGCAGCTTTTGTCCAAATAAAGTTAATGCCATTGACAGAACGCGTTAATCGTTCTGAACTCTTTCATTTCCACTGTTTATAGCTTCATAGTTTATGTCAGGGATCGATAACCTATGGTACGCGTGCCACATGTGGCATGTTGTACAATTTTCAGTGGCACTATGTACTATTCTACAAATTTATAAATATTTGAGTGGAAGTTGATAAAATTTGTGACGGATCTATAAGCGTCCTTCCAATAATCTCTGGGGAATTCTTTTGGGCCAGCATTTCCAACCAACCTTCTCCGAAGGGCAAAAAGCGTGATATGCAAATTTTGTTTAATATATATATATTCGTTATTCGCGAGTTTGGGAGTTAGTGAATTGTGAATAGATTAGAAGTGATGTAAATGGGCAGTGAAACGTATACGTAAACAGTGTAAGGAGCCATAAGTTGGAATATTAAGAAAGTAATTAGATTAACAATTAGGAAGTGTTAAAGTGGAAGTGAAAGAGAATAGAAGACTGCATAATTCAGGTACTGTGATCTTAAATCAAGTCGATGTTTAGTAAGTTAAACTAATAGTGCGGTCACTAAATGCGTAAGCTCTGTATAAGGTTATATTAAAAGTAGAGCTGCATGATTGAATATATTCTCCCGACGCAATCTCGTCTCGCTTCCATTCTATTACTGATTAAAGTTATCTTGTTTAAGAGTTGTTTGTGTCTGAGTTGAATATAGTGATAAATAAAATTACTGAAGTTCATCATGTCGTATGATCATTTAGTTTCTCCCACACCTCTAGCCGGGTCATAGGGAAGAAGGGACGTAAATTCTTTATAAATTGTAATGAATGTCGTTGCTGGTGAGATTTAATTGTTTAAAGAGAGAACATTGCATGTACTCTGCTTTCCGTTTTTGGTTCTTCATATCTAAGTAAAAATTCTTTCCCCAAGTGAAAAATATTTCGAATCCGCAAAGATCACAACTGAATGTTCAGAGTCTTGTAAAATTTAATATCATAAATTATACACCTGATTTTGCGACATGAATGCTAGATCGGTGCAAGCACTGATCGCATTAAAATTTTTATCTTAATATAATGAAGGGAACTAATTATATTTTATGTTGTCTATTTTTTGTTTTAATAAATATGTTTAAAAAGATAGTACATATATAATTAAATTTTTTAAAATTTTTGTTGAAGAAATAGTTATATTTTATGTTGTTTATTTTTGTGTTAAGAAATATCTTTAAATGATGCAACATTAATATATAATAAAACTGTCAATATATCTACATTATTGACCTCTATTCTCTAACTGTGAACTATTATCGCGGGAATTGAATTGTTTCAAAAATGTCCTACTCTGTGGCACGCTGAATCCTATTGGTAGGTTGGTTAGACACTCCACAGCTGAAACATTGCCGACCCCAGGTTTATATCAATTTATTTTCAGATTCAATTCAAATTACTTGGTTTAGTACATAGTTTGAAAATTTCTTTTTCAACATCAAAAAATTATAAGGAACTTTACGCATTTAATATATATAAGAAATTTTTATGTAATATTTTCATAATTTGTAGCTTTTATGATGTGTGTCATCATCATCATCGTTGGATCAACAGCTCCGGGTCTTGGTTCTCCGGAACACTTTCCAAAGCAGTTCTTGTAGCCAGCTCCTTACCTTTATGGTCTTGAAATCAGTATTAATGAAATCAAGCCATCCAACATTAGTCATCTTCTCGTTCGGCTATCTATAGATTAATGTTTGAAGACTTTTTCCGTGATATATTCGTAATTTAAAAAAATTGTGAGTCAATTTGAAATAAGATCGGTTTGTAGTAGAATTTTTTGTGGAGAATTAATTTAATTCACTTGTAACATTTAGCCTTTTTATTGAACACTATTTGGCATACATGTTCTTCGCACGGATGAATTGAAAAGTTAAACAATATAGATTGAAGGATAAAGAAGTTTTTAATGAGTTAATTTTGCGTGAATTACAAATTAAAAAAAAAAGATTTTGCATATCTTAGCTGAACAAAAAACCATATTTGTTAAATGTTAAGTCTGTAGATCTAATAGCTGAAAAAAAGAATTTAAAAAAAAAAAATTTAAATGCCCCGTAACTGTCTTGTGGGTCGATTTTTGAAAACACCTTCTTAAGCTGATCGCTGCTCAGCAAAAGTAACACATTGTTACAAATTTTGTGTAACGAACGCTTAAAATAGTATAAGTAATTTATATCTGGGTGGGTAATTCGTTACTATTACTTTCTTTTAATTTTATGAAAAAAATTGTAATATTCATACAAGTACACAACACCATTCCTTGCATTATAATGGGATTTAATGGAAATATAGCGAAATGTTGGTGATAGAACCAAGTTGGCATCATATTTGGCGACCACTTTGGCTTCTTAGCGACTGATTAAACGGTGAGGAAGTTGGTTTAATGTAGCATCACCTGGTGAAGACCTCCATCAAAGAGGATAGTACAAAAACCTTCTCCGCAAAAAATACATATACATCCCAATTTTTATAGTGATCGGTTGAACGGTGTCGGAGTGAAGCGCGAGGTCACATATATACAAACATCTATTTTTATATATATATAATTTTATTTATAAAAATGACATATAGATGAAAAGACTCGAGATTATTTTCCTATAAAGGGTGGAAAAAAGTTCGTTATGCATTATAGTTTCTTTGATTAAACTGAGAAAATATGGAGAGAAACGTTAGACTCATTATATTTCGTATTTTTTTGTGTAGTTACACAAAAGATGTCTACAAAGAAATTGGTTTTAAAATTTTTTAAGAAACAGTCTGAAATATTTTATTATAGAAATATTATTATACTGAGGCTAACATTTGATACATATTGCGAAAAAAAATCGGTGATGTATTAAAATTACAGCGTAAAATTTTTTTTAAATATACAAAAACGTAATACTTACCTTTTAGAATAATTTTTTGAAAGCTTTTTATGAGTTCATATTATAGTTATGTATTAAAATGTGAGATGTCGAAGAAATTTCTTAACACACATTTTGAAATCAAATATATTCTTCATATTTTTAAACTGTCGAAACAATCAACCCCTTAACTGGTTTGTCCGTGCTCCGTATATGCTACAAAAAGCTAGCCACAAACGGTTTGCCCGTACAGAGTACGAACACAAATATTTTATACTTTCAGTCTTGATTTGCACATAATTTTAATTCTAGTAGTGAGATTATTTGTGAGATTAGTGATGTTTTTAGGATATGTAGTTGTCCATGGTACTGAAATACTTCTCACCCGGGATTTTATTTGTATTGAAGGCTGGAATTTTTCATTGAAGGCAGAAATTTAGATTCTTGAAAATATTCAATAAAAAACAGGAATTGGCAAAGCAATGAGCAGTTTGTTCCTCGACAAAAAAATAAAAATGGAAAGATAATCCAAAACAACCGATATTATCTTTGTCCCCGTTGCAATGTAAGACTTAGTATGACACCATGTTTCAAGTTGTGCACACACACCACTCTTTAGAGGGAAAAAATTTCTCAATCTGAGTGGCTACAAAAGTAAAATATGAAAGTAAATTAAAAGCAGAACACACACACACACACACACACACACACACACACACACACCACACACACACACACACACACACACACACACACAACACACACACACACACACAACACACACACACACACACACACACACACACACACACACACACACACACACACACACACACACACACACACACACACACACACACACCACACACACACACACACACACACACACACACACACACACACACACACACACACACACACAGTATGAAAGAAATTCTTTGAAGGTATTTGTTAAAATTTCACATAAAATTGTAAATTAACATTCAATTAATCCATTTTCATAGTCTGGGTTAAGTATTATGTTTAGTTATATACAATAAAAATGTGCTCGTTTTGGAACTTTTGGGCGAAAAAATTGTTCACTTAAGGAGGGATAAGCAAACTAATTATCTGATGTTATAAAAATGCGGCAAAATATATTTATCACAAGCAACAAAGTGAATGCTAGTGTAATATGCTATAAATTATGCCATTTTTTTTAAATCACTCGCTTTTGAAAAGCAATCTTTTTACTTACTTCTAACTGTCTTAAAATTTTGTCAACACACATACCTGTTTGTTGGCTCTCTCTCTATAAGCTCCAAAATATAACTATTTTAACATTTTCCTCTAACATTATAAATATTAAATGTCAACTGGAGGCAAATGATGTATTCTGTAAACATTGTTGCTCGGAGATAGGTCATTTATTCAAAGAGTTTGTGTAAGGAAACATTTTAGAAAGATTGCTTTAGAATGTCCAAGGGAAGATTACTCTTTACTATAGAATATTTTTTACGGATAATAGGGAAATAATTAAAGTTTCAACACAAGTTAAAAATGGATGCAAACAAATTTTGGTTACTTAAGAAATTAACGTTTTTTTTTGTATCATGTGGATAAAACTTTTTGAATTTTATTAATTAAGTCACTTAGTAAAAGTTTATTAATAAATTTGCCTTGTTTTTATCGGCTTCATTTCATTTTTCAATAGTTTTGTAAAAAGTTTGCATTTTCTGCATCAGATTTTATACAATACATTTTTTAAACATAATTATATATATATTTTTATTTCAGTTTATATAGGAGGTATTTGAGACTTAAACTAGTAGGAAACTTGAATCTTTCAATAATATTTTTCTAGTTTCATGCTATTTTAGCTGTTCTGATACAGAACAGTTATAATTAAAATACTCTGATAAACAGCAACATGCAACTAAAATGAGCAAATGGATTGCCATTAAGTTTTGTGCATGGACTAGACAAGAGATGTGCTCAAGAAATTCCAAAAAAGAGTTTTTTATTCCACGAGATGGTACTTAATCTAGAAAAAGGAAATAAATCTCATGGAATATCATCTGAAATATTTAATAATGAGAAAAATAAAGTAATTTGGTTTATCATAGAAGTGTGACGACGTGACAACTTGAAGAACTCTAATAGGCGAAGTATCCCACTATAGACAGTTAGACCTGTTGTTGAACACCCATTTACAGGTGAACGATGACAGCCACATAATAAAACTTTCCTTACATTCTTCTGAACGCGTAGATTCGAAGTTAACTCTTGAGATACATAAAAAAAGAATGGTACTTAAGTATCATCGCAGCAATCGCCAAGGTTCAAAATAACTCACCAAGTTGGCAACTCCAATTTCACATGTGTCTTACGCACTGAATTGGCAATCATGTGCTTCGTTTCATATAATGTCGCCAATAGATTGCGATAATACTTTAAGTACCAGAAGAGTTTATTTACATTTCAGTTTTTAAAATACTAAGGACTTAAATTAATTTACTACATAATTGTCAAAAGAGAGATCAAGAAATAATCATATTGTATCCATGTATTGTACCAAAACAATGTAGGATTTTTTTTTATTTGATTGGTAGCAGTCTTGCGAAATTTCTTCAGCTTGACTGCTAAGAATGTCAACTCCAAATTGACTCAATGATTTGATTTGTCCCCTTAAAGAAATGGAATTAAAACGTAACATTATTGCATAAAACGCTTCTTAAGAGAATTGAAAAAGATGGTGAATAGTGTTTTAAACACTAGTGTTAACACCAGTGGATAGTGTTTCTTCTCAGAAAAATGATTCTGTGCATAAAAGCTGGCAAAAACTGAAAAATAAACGAAAAATATTTGCATGAATTTTAAAGAGCTTTTGTTCGAGTAACATATTTCAGAATTTGGAAAATATTCTAGTCATTTAAATACATGCATCAGTTTAAAATAAGCAGTTTAATCTAATGATAATTTTCTAAAAGAATATGAGTGCAGTTATTTTTTTATTTTATAAAATACATTTTTATATTTTATGATGTTTCAAAACTTAGATATTCCTATAAAATAAAGAAAATATTTCGCCAATAGAGCTTCGGTAGTCTCAAACAAACAAAAACTCTGGTTTATTTAAATATTAAATAATGTACGGTGGGAATTTAAATATTTTCACTTTATAACATACAAGACTAACAAATTTATTTGAGTTCATCCATCGTTCTTCAAACGGGCCTTTTCCTTTTCTTTGGTTCTTTTTTGATGTTTTCGTTTATTTCCTCCCTTTTTTGTCAATTGAAATACATTTACAACCTCTTAATGGTATGACTTGGCGAATTTCCTAATGCGAGTTGCTAGATAATTTCGGAGAAGAAACATTTTATATTACCTCTTATATTACCATTTCAGTTCTCGGGCTATATTTCAAGATATTTAGTATTTTTTCAGTCATAAAAATAAATATATGTTTTTTTTATTTTAATGGAATGACATTAAATGTTGATATTTCTGGCATTTCGAATGAAGTGGTATTCCTGTTTTACATACTTTTATCGCTTTATTTTCCATATTCCCAGCTCTTGTAAAAAGTTAAAGGCAAGAAACGTGACATGATTATTGAAAGAAAATGTCATAATTTTAACTTATTTTTATAAAAGTACTCCTAAGAAAGTACAAAAAAATACATTTTGTTATCGCACAGGATTTTAAACATGGAAATGGTTATTTTGAGGCAACGATTAGTTAACACTTGCCAATAGCTGCATGAGATAAATCCGTTTAATAAATATGTGGAAAGGAAATATAAAAGTGTAGAACATTATATATTGAAAAATAATTAATTTTTAAGGTGAATTTCACAAATAATTCTATATTTAGGCATTTGTAATTTACTTTTTTGCATTTTATATTAACTAACTGTATTAATTTTTTATACATGAAAATCGGGAAACAATTTCTTTGTAACGTTCTTCATTTTGCAGGATTGGCAACATTCCGATTGTTGACATCAGCTTGGTTGCAAATTTTTTACTTTAACGGCATTTAAGTCTAACGAAAAAAAAAGTGCTCTATTAAATTCTATACAATTTTCTGTAGTTAAACGATAAAGGACTAAACATTATTTAAAGTCCCTGTCATGTTATTGAAATAAATGTGTTTTTTTCTAATTTTTTGAAATAGAATCAGTTAAAATATTAAAATGACAAAAGTTTTGAAGAAGGAAAAAAAAAAAAAAAAAAAAAAAAGAAAATTTATGTCGAAAAAGCGGTTGCAATGAAGAAAAATTTTTTTGCGCGTTCTTTTTAAAATTAAAATTTTTTATTTTAATTAGATACTATTATTTTATAATGAAAAAGATGCCCAATCTGTACAAAATATGCATCGAACAAGCTAATAAGTGTTTTATTGGAAATAGCCCAATTTATATATGGTTTAATGGGAAAGTTATCACACATATCATGTATATTAATTTTATTAATGTGATGGTTGTTAAGTTTTTAATCGCTATCATATTGTAGCGGTACCATCTATATTAGCCAGTAACAGCCTCCGGACTGAAGTGATCTCTCGGGTCTAGCGGCATGTTACATGCTTACCGAACCAAAGGTACCAGGTTTTGTCCTCCGGATGCGCGCCACTTTATTGGTGACCCTGGCTCCACTAAGAGACAGCATAACCTTCTGAACTGTCGTGGCGCCATCTACCTGCAAAAAGAGCAACCAAAAACTGGTCAGACACACTTGACGCAGCCAAACAAACTCGTCAGACTCACGTGACGCAACTCCTCAAATTAACTGCAAGAACTCACACGCTCGCCATAAGAACTATATTGTTCGTTCGCCTATCCACCGACTCATTGGTGGTGGAGTGTGTAGCGGTATCATCTATATAAGCCAATAGCAGCCTTCTGACTGAAGTGATAATTTTGGTCTAGTTGGATGTTACGTGCTTACGGAACCAAAGGTACCGGGTTCTGTCCTCCGGAAGCGCGCCACTTCAGTATCTTAAATTTAGCTGTTGTTGTTTCTCAGCTACACCATCTCCATAAAACCAGAAATCTCCAAACAATCCAGAAATAAAATAGGATTTCTTAAAACCTCGTCAGATGTAAAACTCAAACAACTCAGAATATGACCTGATCAAACCCGCACTTATGACACTCTGGACAGACTTTCCGGCCCTATTGAAAAGCAAGAGATTTGATGTGGCCACTAAAAAAGCGCGACAGAGTCGTCTGCTGATCCCTAGGAATATTAAGTTGGTGACACCAACGAGGTTTCCCCCCAAAATACCAAGGGTGAGTAGGGGGTATTCTCCAAAATGCATTCAATTCTACCCTTTTAATAGAGGAGAGTTCAGCAAAAGTTAGGCAAGTGTCAGCAGTGGCAGACTTGACCAATTTAAGTAGTACAATACTAGAGGCAATGAGCTGTTTTATTGAGAATGATTTCTCGTTGAACAACAAGGCGCTCATTACTATGTAATATATTCCATAACTCATTTTATGTCAGTTGTTTTTTCTCGTATTAACTCTTAATATGAATTAAAATACAATGATGTATTTCCGAACTCGTATTCTTTTGAGTAAGTGACTTTTTTGTTTTAGCATGGTCCACGTCCGACTCAACAATGGTAAAATATTTGCAGATGACATTTTCCCCATCACAGAATCCTTTTTTCCCTCAAACTAAAAAGGAATGTTAATCCGAAATATGACTTTCATATCTTGTCTAAAATTTATATATATAGAACCCCAAATAATTATTTGAATTCTAAAAAATGTTTAACATAAGTTTGTGGCGAATCTAAGTTCGTGTTAGAGTGGGATACAACCAAAGGTAGAGATACATTTAAATATTCACAACTTTTAGTTTAATCTATTTAAAATCTTATATTTTTTCCCCTATGGGGCTGCGCATTGGTATTTTAACCTTTGTAGACCTAGTACCTTCCGCAGGAGTTGGTATCACTTTTTAGCGTGGTACCATATAGGTGATACTAATTAGTGCAAGTAATTTTGACGCCCTGTTTCCTCTGGGGAGGAAACTGGGCGTCCTTTGAGCTCCTGAAGGTGCGAACCTGTACTAAGATTTAGTTTTGCCGAGAGCCCGCAAGCCAAACAGACACTCTAGGGATCTTTCACATGCGTATATTATACGGCATGGCCGCTGTCGATTTTCTGCATCATGAAAATTCACCGACATAAGCCGGGGCTGAACCCTCAACCTTAGGTGCAGAAGGCCAGCGACAAATCAACTACGCCACCCAGTCTGCTTTAAAATTTAATATGTTTGGAAATAGGGGTACTTACGTATAAACGCAAGCGAAATTGGGGATGCCAACTTGGCGAGTTATCTTGAACTTTGGAGATTGTTGCGTTAAGACGTAAGTACCCAAGTAGCTAAAAGAGTTAAATAACCCTAATTGTTACTAATAATAATTTACTTATCTAAATATATGACGAAATTCAGACGCATAGGCTACCCAATCTTGACACTGATAGTAAGGCTCTATGCCCAGACATGCTGATAATCAAAAAAGTAATCTCAAATATATACAACTCAGATTAATACATTGCTGTTTGTAAAAAATGCAACACCATGAAGGAATCATCAGAATTAAATGAACTTTTCAGCAAATATCAATTATAGGATGTTACGTAAAATAGTAAAGTTTCACAGCCACTGCGCATGAGTGTTGTGTGCAGCGCCCTCTGAATTGATGCTGAAAGCGTATAAATAGAGGGCTGTAGTGGGACGTTGAAAATAGTTAATGATTATTTGTTAGAGGAGAACGATTAGTGAGACCTAAATATGCCACCATGACGAAATAAGGAGAAATTCCAACAACTTAGGGAGTTTGAATGGGGGAGAATTATTGGCCTTCGAGAAAGAGGAATTTCCTATCGCACAATAGGAGCTAGTGTGCAGTGGAACAGTTCCACAGTGATGCAAGTTTGGAAGCAGTGGACCGACGACCATCGAACAACTCGAAAAACTACCAATGGACGACGGAAGGTGACGTCAGCTCGCGAAGATCGACACCTACTCCGCATGGCGGTGAATGACCGTACAGCTTCCTCCGGGCAGTTAGCAGCACGTTGTCTAGTGCTACAGGCGTACTAATGTCGGCTTCGTCAATTCGTCGATGTCTGCTGCACCGTGGGTTGTGTGCAAGGGTGCTTTTATACAGGATCCCCTCAAGGCAAACCATCGACGGCTTCGTTTGTATTGGGCTCATGAGCACAGAGACTGGCAAGCTGGTTGGCACCAAGTTGTCTTATCAGATGAATCACACTTCAATTGTGGGACCATGATGGCCGCATTCGTGTTAGACGCTATGCCGATGAACGCTGCCTTCCAGAGTGCGTTATCGAACGACATAGCGGCCTAGCACCCAGAGTTATGGCTTGGGGTGCGATTTCGTATCATGGATAATCCAATTTGCTACGATTTGAGGGTAATCTCAATACTAAAAGGTACGTCTGTGAAGTGCTACAGACCGAAGTCGATCCTTCCTTCAAGTCATCCTTGGAGCTATCTTTCAGCAGGATAATGCACGCCCAAATGTTGCAAAGACTGTTCGAGACTTCTTCCTTGACCTGCTTATTCGCCGGATATGTCACTTATTGAGCACGTGTGGGATTTAATTGGTCGAGTCTCGCTTGTGATCCTCGTCCTGCAGCTTCAAAAGTCGAACTTTTGCTGCACATACAAGCAATAGGGAATTCTCTTCCACAAGCAGACATTCAGAATCTGTTTGACTCCATGCCACTTCGTATAGCAGCACTTATTGCAGCGCGTGGTAGCTAAAGCAAATACAGATTTCGGACACTTAATATTGTTTTTTTTTTGCTTTGAAAATTTCTCATTTTTTGTATTTAATACAAGTCGTTTGTGCATTAAATTTTATTTAATTCTGATGATTCCTTCATGGTGTTGCATTTTTTTACAAACAGCAGTATACTAACTTGTACGAACTAGATTCACTGGATCATCTCTATCTGTTCGAACTTTTGATAGTAAGCTCCATTTGCATGTTTCATGGTTCCTTTATAGAAAGAGGTTTTCAAATCTCAATCAATTCTCTAAAATAATTTCCCTTAAGGATTAGTAGAAAGACCAGAAGAGAAACTATTACAAGTTGTCAGTAGAAAAACCATCTCATAAAACTTCTACAGTCTATTAATTAACTCACTTCAAAGTATGAACAAAGATTTGCGAACTCCCACGTACATACACTTTACGTCAATTGATTCTTTGAAATGTCAAAAGGAGAATAATGTAGGGAAATTTAAAGGGTATATTCATTAAGATCTAGTCAAATTTAAGAAAAAAAATATTGTTATTGTTTTGAAACTCTTAAATTGATTAAATTTAATTCGAGTTTACTAACTTCAGTTCAGAATAATTGAAGTTTGAATTGTATGATGAATTCATCTAATTAATTATTTGGCGTTCGTGCAAAATAAACACTTTATTTTCATCGATATTGAGGAGGCTTACGATATATGTAGTGCTATGATATTTTTCGAGGTTTTTATTATTTTGACTTAAGAAAGAACTTACCAATTTAAATGCAGAAATTTTTAGAAAATAGATATTTTAGAATGAAAGTTAGATCAAGGTAAGCTAATGTTCCTGTCTTATAAGAAAGGGTGTCACAAGGTTCTAGTTGTCACACTGATCATGATAAAAATTGACTGAAATCATTTCTCATCTTCTATCATCTATGAAAAGTCTTATATATATTGGCACCTTGGAAATCTCATGTATAGGTAAAGAAAGGAATATTGCAGAAAGATCATTCCATGTTGTCTGTCTTAGAAGACAAGGGTGCCACAACGTCCTAGTTGTCACACTAATCATGATAAAAATTGACTGAAATCATTTCCCATCTCCTATCATGTATGAAAAGTCTTATATATATTGATACGATGGAAATCTCATGTATAGGTAAGGAAAGGAATATTGCCCAAAAATCATTCCAATAGTCTGTAAATAATATTACAAACTGGGCACATGAAAACGATTTCAGCTCTTCTTTGACAAAAATTTCATGTATGCATTTTTTATAGACAAATGAGACTCTTTGTTCTGATCCTGAAATTTATTCTAAAAATATTTTAATTAATGTAATGAACAAAATCAAATTTTCAAGTTTAATTCTAGACAATCGTTTCAATTCCCTATTTTACTGCTTTGTAAGCGCTGTGAGAAGACAATGAATATTTTAAAGGTTTATCGCAGCCATCATGGGGTTCAGATCACATTTGTTTCTTACGTCTCATGCTTTCAAAATTGGATTATGGAAGTGTGATGTAATTTCAAACAGAAAATCTATTTTGTATAACTTTGATGCCGTACACCTCTTTGCGTTGCGTCTCTATTCAGAAGCATTCCAAACATCTATCCATAGTTTATACATCGATTATTTTAAATAGTTTTTAGACATAAAGTGTCCTTTAAATATACTTTTAAGATATCATTGTCAATTATTTTACTATTTACTGACAAAAGTTTGTTTTTGAAAGATGTATTGTGCTGGCTGAATTGCCTTTTCTTAGAAGAATTAACTAATGGTTATATAAAAATGCAATATTTTAGTATCAAAAAGAGCTGAAGAATTACCATCATGTCACGATTACATATTTAGTTTTATGAACCATTTTAATAGTTTTGCTGAAGTGGACACAACAGATAATATTTACAAATAGCACTTTTTAATAATTTTATTCACTGATTTTCTGATTTTACACGCATTTACATAAACGGTCCTAAGACAAAGAATTATATTGATAATCTAATCTCTGAGATCATTCACTAGACGTCTTTGAGCTACATTCTAATTTTTTGCCGATGAGATATGTGTCATTAAGAGAGCTTTTGATTGCGGATTGTGAGGAAGAAATAAAAATTTTCTTCTCTTATTGTGTGAGTGCCCTGGAGTCGTTGCACCATCTCATTTGTTCATCTCATCAATTGATCATTGAAGCTTTGAAAACACTATAGATGCTTTAAAATCCAACTCATTTTTTGTTGAATATCCTCTCCCATTGGAATCAAGGGCAACGGAACAATCGACATTGATATTAAAACAGCATTGGGGGTAATATATTATATCATTAAATTTCACTACATTGAAAGATACACTGATGTTCAAAATTAAGAAAATTCTTATATTTTGACGAATTTCATGAAAAGAATTGAATGAAATATAAAAATTCTGCTTCGAAACAAAGGTGCATATCTTGGGTGTCGAATACGTAAGCGTATACGTGTGTTTGGGCAGAACTAGTCGAGTAACAGCGTTTATAAGTTCGAATGCCAAAATCCGCTTTCCGTTCGTCTGCACACCTCGCCGAATTTCTTGGTGTTTTTTGCAGCAATTAGTTAAATTAAAGTTCATATAATAAAAATGAGTTACTGCCAATGTTAAGATGATGGAATCAGGTGGAGAATCATGGGTAGGCTAGAAGCAAGTTAGTCCCAATTTCAGATTGTAGAGAATTCAATTTAATGCTCAGCGTCATGTTCAGCTTATGGAAACAATTTCAGGATACTGCATCCGTCGAGAGAAAGCTTGGGAAAAGTCGTCCAAGAGCCATGATGACCAGAGAAGACAGCAATTTGTCCATTATAACGAGGCATAAAAGGGATTCTACGGCCTCTCAGCTGCTTTGTGAGTTGTATATGGCTCCCCTACAGGAATTCTTATTTCCTGTATAAAATCGCGGTATGAGGTCTGTATATCTGTAAGAGAGAGGACCATACCTTTTATTAATCAATTCTTTTCTGTTCAGCAACTGCTGTTTCATACCTTTCGACTCTGATGAGTGTTACGCGTGATCATGCGTGTGTGTTCTATAGCTGTTGAATGGTTATTTTTTTGCGTTATATCAACCTTACGCACATACGAAATTTCCTTAAAATCTGTCACATAGTTCTGGAGATAATCGACGAAACCAGAACATTCTCTTAATAATTTTAAATTAGTGTATATTAAAACATCTATACGCGGCCATTGGGAAGATTAATGTAATTTTTAGATAAATAAAATAATTATATATCATAAAGCCCAACATTTCTTATTGGGAATCATTATCAACCAGAAGAAGAGACATTATTTTGACACGTTTAAGAATTGGTCACACATAATATATATATATATATAGACTTTTCCTAGAGGAAGGTACCTTTTGCATAATCATTGCCTTTCTCCGCACGAAATGATAAAATTTAGTTGAATTTTCTGTCTCCTACAATGTATTTTTCCAATATTTTAAATTTAACATTTTATTTGAGGAAAATCCCCAACTACTATTTTTTTACATGATATTGGGGTTTTTCTTCAAGCATTTGATTAAAAAATAATTTGTAGACATTATACAAAGTAAAGACTTACATAATTTTAACTTATTAATTGAATGATTATCGATCATTTGATTGCCACAATACGTCCCAAGAAGGTTACGTACTAGAAATTCAAACCAGTAAAACCGACAGAAAACCCTTATTGGTGTTTATTTTTCAAAATTGTGTTTTTAGTACATTTTAATTTTTAAATATTTTTCAGGAAACCAGTTAGGAATTGACGGTATGTATTTTTTTGTTATTTTCTTAAAGAGGGTCCAAATATATAATTTTAATTTTTCAACATTTTTTCTAAATACTTTCTTATCCTTAAAAATACTACATAGCTTTGTTGCCAATAATTTTCTTTTATTATAAATAATTTTCGACAGAAAGATATCTTTTAAAAATAGAATTTCATACCATCCTTTATAATCCAATTTCATTATCTAATGTCTTTTTGAAATACTAATCTGTTGGCTGTTAGTAGATATGGAATCCTGGATTAGAAGGTAGTGGTATCATCTATATAAGTCAGTAACAGTCTCTCCGAACTGAAGTGATCATTTTGGTCTATTGGTATGTTACGTGGTTACGGAACCGAAGGTCGCAGGTTCTGTCCTTCCGGATAGGCGCCACACCATTGGTGACCCTGGCTGAACTAAGAAGCAGCGTAACCTTCTGAACTGTCGTGGCGCCATCTACCCGCAAAAAGACCAACAAAAAACTCGTCAGACTCACTTGGCGCAGCAAATAAACTCGTCAGACTCACTTGACACAGCAAAGTCGTCCAACTCAAGTGACGCAATTCCTCCAATTACATCAACAAATCACACGCTCGCCATAACAACTATATAATTCGTTCGCATTTTCACCGACTCCCTGGCGGGGGAGTGTGTAGTGGTATCATCTATATAAGCCAGTAAAAGCCTCCGGAATGAAGTGATCCTTTTGGTCTGGTGGTATGTTACGTGCTTTAAGAACAAAAGGTACCGAGTTCTAACCGTCTCAAGACCATATACTCTGCTTCGATTTTCTTTATAGTAATCTGACTTTTTTCGTTTTTCAATTACATTTTTTACAAATATCTTAACTATGAATTATATGTCTTACATGAAATTTTAGAATTAAACTTTTAAGATAACATTATATTGTAATTTATTAAAAGAAGGAAGAGTAACTCATCATATCCAAAACTCGATTTGAAGATATTTAAATCTGATTATAAAATATTAAAATAAGCATGTGTGAACTTATTTTATTGTTGTTAGTTTCAGATTATACAATAGCTTTCGAGTAACTGGATTAATTTTTAAAACAATCAAAATTGTGGTAAATCCGAACATTTTTTTTCCAAGATGAATCATTTTTTTTGGGAATAAATGTTAGCATTTTTATTAAAGCCATCTTATGGTTTTCCTAAAGTATCGATATCGTCCTTCGAAACTTTTAAAATTTACATATTATTACTTATTTGGATTTCTTATCAAAAATAAATTTGGTGGAAGGTATTTTTATGTACGAAAAAGAAAACGAATTAATTCGTGTTTCATTATAACATCTCAAGTCAGATATAATTCAAGGCATTTATTTTAAAGAGTAAGAATTATGGATGTTTACATAAAAACAGAAGCAAAATTTTACACCTATATAAGTTTCCATTTTCATTCATAAAAGATTTGGATGCGAGGTTTTGATTTGAATAATATTGATAAATATAAAGAGAGAAATAGAAAAAGAATTATTTGCATTTTATTTCTGTTTCTTTAATATTGTGAATTAGTTATGCAATATCCATTAAAAATAAATTATTTTAGCTACTTCTCTAAGTATTAAAGTGAACAGAAAAAAGAATAACACAGCTAGTTTTTGAATAAAAATTAAATGAAAACAAAAGTTTCAAAATTTTAATTTTAAAGTAATTTGAAAGATTCAAAAGAGAAAAATGGGCTAAATTCATGTGACGTCATAGTCATATGATAATTACAATCAGTTCCTACCAATCAGTTTCCTTCCAATCAGTTTATAAATTTATGTGACGTCATAGTACACGATAAACGCAATCACGTGTTTCCAGCCAATCAGATGATGCTCTTGCTATTGCCAACTTATGATTTTTGCAGAAACTTTCTTTAAAAATGTACATATTTGTCAACAATAATAACGCCCGTAAATAGAAAAAAAATGAAACTTTTTTTTTAAATTTGAAAAACTTTTTGAAGAATCTTAATATTTGAACATAATCATCCAATTATCAAGCATGAAACTTTATCTAAATTTAACAAGTAGAACAACAAGTACAATTTCTATTGTCAGTTTGAATGCAATGGAAAACACGTGATTACATTTATCATGTGACCGTCTTGAATTTACCCCATTCGCCATTTGCAAAACCGATGTAAATAATAAAAACATTTGAAATAAATGTCATTTGTACTTTTATTAGGAATAATTATTTTTGTTTATTTATGAATAAAAAAGGGAATGCTTGCAAATTGGAAAACAGTATTTTTCATCTGACATGGGATTAATAATTTATTAGGCTTCGGTTAAATATTAAGCAAATTACACTAAGATTACATCTGCTCAGAAAGGTTATCAGAACTGCTTCTTAACTTTTCATTTTTTTTTTGCCAGGGATATGTTCTGTCAAATAAATTTTTTGAAAATACCACAAGATACCTATAAGTCCTAAATGAAATGTGTTTAGGGATAATACTGGAAAGCATTTTAATGAATTTAAGCTGAATTCATTATGAAAGAATCTTTAGTTGAAAGTTAAGCTGTAACTAATCATTCTAATCATGTAATTTCTATTTATGTGGGAGTCTAACCAAAATCCCCCTTCCCCTCAAAAAAAGTTAGATTCTTCAAATAGGGGGTGTTAGTGCCGAGGTGTCTTGGGGCTTTTTAGAATTTACGGGTTAAGTTTGAATAAATAGAATCAAAATAATTCAAACGAAGAGGCTTCTTGAAAATAATAGAATTTATTATGTTACAAAGAAAAGTTTACAGGAGGAGTATTTACAAGGCAATAGGAATTAAACATGCAGATATTAAAGAAATAGAAAGTTAGATATATAGTACCCTCTAGGAGGACGTTAGAGATCTAAAAAAAGCTCATTATGTGATATCTGACTGAAACTTACCGCTTGGTTAGCGAGCGAGCGCTGTTGCACAAAAGTGCTATGCGTGTTTTACCGTACGGTGGTTAGTGGGCCTCTGTAGTGAATATTATTTGTGTCGGCGTTTCCTAAGCCCGCCAGATGGCGTTGATTTAGAATGCTGTTTAAATTAAAAATATCATCCCCTGGAAAGGGATCTGATCTAACCTTTTACAAAAATAGTTCCGTGGGATATCGTACATTTATTGTAATGTTATCCTTATTATTGCTTGAATGTATGACTGATGTTATGAATAAATACGTGCAAAAATTACTGATACGTGTAAAAAACTACTTTTTCTGATAAAGAAAATACCATATTGTAAGCAAATATTTTAAACAATCTTGCATTAAGTGTATTGACGAAACTGATTTTTAAAATTTTATATCATTGTATAACCGATATAAAGACAATATTCCCGACATTTATGGTATTCAAATGCTAAATAATATTATTAAGATGTTTTGTTGACAAGTTTCCAAGCAAAAATTACAATTCGGTCTAAATTTGAGGTGTAGAACACAGTATTAGCAAATGTTAACGAATCATGTTTAAAGATTTTCGATTGAAATGAAATCAGGAAAATACAGCCCTTTGTTAACGTTTTAACGAGGTATCAGCATATTATTAAAAAAAAAGTAGATATAATCTAATTTTGACCATATTTATGTTCCAAATCTCGATTCCTTAATGACCTGTATAAATATTAACTAGACTCTCATTTAAATTTTGTGCTATATCCAATCTATCACCCATTATCACCATTTATAAGGTAAAAATTAGATTCATAAATACAAACAAAATAATTCATAATAAAGAGGAAATTTCATTGTACAGCAAATTTTAAAATCAACTAGAAAATTAGATAATTGGAAAATTTTTCCAATTACTACATATTATGCAACTTTTATTTCGAGAGTAAGGCTTGATATTATATATTTTTGTTACTTCATTTTGTAAAGCTGATTCAACCAATTTATTTCTACCGCATACTTCTCGTTAAATTCTTGAAAGTTGCATATGCAAATTTGCTGGGATGAAATTAATTATGTTTCTTTAGTATTTATTAGAAGTTCTAGAGCACATTTGATTTCTATGAATTTTGGAACTACTTAATAAATTTAAGCTAAGACATATCCTTATAATCATT
Organism: Trichonephila clavata; assembly: GCA_019973975.1. NCBI lineage: Eukaryota > Metazoa > Arthropoda > Arachnida > Araneae > Nephilidae > Trichonephila > Trichonephila clavata. The sequence continues at coordinate 18,134 of BMAO01007674.1, read as the reverse complement.
CTAAAAATGATTTATATTGCATTATATGCTGTTCGTAAAATTGATTTGCCTTTGAATAATATTGAATGCAGAAATTTTTAGCGTATATCAATTTTTGAGATAGAATTAATTATCTTTCGGTTCCATCAATTTTGGGAATCTAATAATTAAAATCTTATGATATCTTCTAGTTAGGGAGAATAATGCTAAAACCAAACTGAAACAATTTGATTGACTATTAAAATACCTGAAGTTCAATTTTATTTTGGCACATTTCTGTACTTTTTGGGTTGCTTATATCATTGAATATTTCATACGATTTAATGAATATTATATAAATAAATTATGTATAAATATAATGATATTAAACAGATATAAATTTATGTAGTTATTGCAAATTTTAAATACAGCTAAAATAAACATGTGCAACTACCATGTACACACGTAATCAAAATGTGTTGCTTCAAATGTAAGAAAATTAGCTTGTTTTACAAAACTGCAGGAAAATATTTCCAAGAAATATTGGTATTCTTTTTTTAAAATAATTAATTCAATCCATGGCACTTTTAAGAACTAGGGGAAATTAGCATTCAAATCAGAACTTGCTCAGCGGTTTATGGAAGTATATAAAAAGTATTAAAAAATGTAATCTTTAATTTAATATTTTCTTTATAATCATAAACTTTTATTGAAACTGATTGAATTTTTTATTATTTTAAAAAGCTTCTAGAATTATTATAAGAACACAAATTATATATTTGATCTTTACTTGAAATATTCTCTACCCGACTTAAAACCGAATACTGGCTAAAAAATTAAGAAACATCTAACTGTTAAAAAAAAGTTTCTGCCCTCAGAGGGCTGCAGATTTGGTCCAAAATTACATTTTTTTAGAAGAGAAGAGGAAAGGGGTTGTCAACTGCTTACAAAAAAGACGACATATTCGTGATCTCTAAGTTGACATTGATTGAATGTAGAGTTCCCTCGATCCTCATAGTGAGACGGATTGGAGTTTAGAGAGAACACGCTTTTCCTCCAGACACCTTTTTCCTCAATCATAACTTTTTGTATTTTTTATGTGAAACTTAAGTGGATTTTGAATGGTATGTAATTTGGAAAAGAAAAGAAATATATCTTTCATCAGTAATTGGAGAAAGAGGTAGAATTGCTGACTTTTTTTTATGTGTTGTGGGAACATCTTATGAAACTATAAAATAAGGTATTTTACAGGAAAAAAAACTGAATAGAATGAACTTTACTTTAAGGTAAATAAGTAATAGATGAACATTAAAAATTATAAAATTATAAACATTAAACATTAAAATTGAATAATTATATTTAGCTATACGTCTAAAACAATCATTTATAGATAAATTATCATGTTATACAAAAAGAAGAAAGATTTAATTTTTTGGGAAAAAAATAATCCGCAAAATCTGTAATGTATGGGGAAATATACTAATCTGCAAATACTTAAGAAACAAGGTAATTTTTTAGCATACAGCCATCAAATTGTAGAAGGATCAATATAAGAATTACTCAATAGAATGTTGATGCATGCGCATGTAACAGGAGTACGACGTCAGAGGTAATTTAAGGGCACGTAAAATACGTGGGCCCACTCAATGCAAAGCAACTTAAAAATGAGAAAAGTTGCATTTCCAGACATTCTTTACTAACGAAAGTGAGATTATATGTACAATATGATGACAAGAAACCAAGATAACTTTTTTACACGTGGTAGAAAAATCGTCAAGTTTGAAAATGCACCTAATCTGACTATACGGGTTTTGAAAGCCTTCCAAAGGACATGACGGCCATGAAAAACAACGACAAGTAATGATCAATAAATCATTGTACTGGTGAAAAGAAACAAATCATACATTGGGCAACATTATCCAGTAGCTGCGTACGGCAGCCGGACGACAATTGTCTCAGTTTAATGTGTCCAAAAGCCTTCGAGAGGTCTATTCACCTGCTGTCCAGAACGATGCCTACCATCAACCACAACTTATTTTCGGTTCTGTTTACAGTTGGTGTAACGGAAACAAAGACAGGATATTACTTCAATGGAGGTAAGTTCTCTCTCTTTGCTCACGAGTAGTCAATCTGTCAAACGCTTTTCGAAACTAATTGATTGCAAACGAAATAGGAAGATACTTTCATTTCACTAACATTAAGGATTACAATTTCCTCCCAAAGTACATCACTAGGGTGGTCTTAGAGTGTTTATGTGATAAGGCATTGAGATGAATGTGGGAAGGAGCCCATTTACAAAAAAAAGTTCACTTATCAAAGATCGTTATTATAATGAGAGAAGTTACCCCCCCCCCCACATTAGACTATTCTTAGGTGTCATTGGTCCAGACTTTGTTTTTGTGGAAGATAGCGTACAGCTACACACACCGTTTTGCTGTTCAGGAACTTCTAGGAAGTACAGATTACTGTAGAAATTTGCAAGCATGCGCCCCTGATTTGAATCCCATTTAGTATGTATGGAATGTTTCTACTCGACACACGTGCCATGATTGTTTTTTAACGGATGTGTTGAATGGATCAAAATAATAAAATGTAATGAATATTAAAGGATGTGCATTAAAAGGGGAAAAAAGAAAGAACTCTTAATTGCTGTCGTCTGCTTCATAAAATGATGTGCAGTAGAGATATTTCCTTGATTTCATGAAAATACAAGCTTTATCACATTTGATAGTAATAATTTGAACCATTTCATTTGATAATATTAAAATTCTTTATATAAAAATTCTTCTAAGTTGTTTTTATTTCAAGATTTAGTAAAAAATGTCTGCGCCTAAAAAAAGGGTATTTTTTCCTGCTTTCTAAAATGGGATATTTGCCTTTTGTATTTTTTTTATTAATTTGGCGAGCGCCAAGGAACCCTTCATTTGGGTTGTCAGAAATCATTTGGAGTAAAACGTCAGTTGTAAGTTCAGGCTGCAAGCCTAGCAGTCCTTCGGTCTCAATTCATTAAAGTTTTCAAAGGTAATACAGTCCAGCGTTTTATTGAATTAAATTTATTCTTGCCTCTCGAATGTTGACTGCTTTCTCTTATATTTATTTGCTATAATTGCAGATTTTTGACACGCTACAGTGTACGTATAAGTTACTTAACAATACCTTTTTATTAATTGTCAGTTTTCTTATTTATTTCCTTCATTATTAATTTCCCTAAACATTTTAATTACTAGTCTCTTATGTTATTGAGAGAGAGAGAGAGAGAGGGAGAGAGTTTGCTTCTTTATATGTCGAAATTATGCATTTAAAGCTGTTTTTTTGTTTAAAATACATAAATCATTTATTCAAAGAAAGGAGAATTACCCTTACAAATTACATCATTTTTCACAATAAAATATTTTACCTCTAAGCAACTGTATAAAAGTAGAATAATTTATCTGAAAATGTGACATACTAAAGTGTATTGCAATAACTTAATTGTGCTTTTTAATTACCACATTTTGGCAATTTCTAATTTGTAGCAAAAAAAAAAAAAAAAATTGAATTTTAACATGCAAATACTGCTCTGCACACTTAATAGAATATGTTAATAAAATAACATTATGTTTAATAATTAAATATACCTAGTAATTATTTTTAAATGAGGTGTCTTCACACACACAAAAGCAGAAAATTATGTGATTTAAAACAATACAGAATTGCCCCTTTTAGTAAAAAATAATCTTTAAAGCTGTTAAAATTTAACAAAATGGATAAAATAAAGCTATTTCTAAAGTGAAAAAGAGTAAATAGTAGCCAAAATTGGGGGAAAAAATTATTCTTTTAGTAGGTCTTTATTACTTTCAGTTTTATGGTTGTATAACATTTCATATTTAAAATTTTAAATTATTAATAGATATTGAAGGTTTTCAAAAATAATTTATTTCTTCCAAATCTTTAATGTGTGTAAAAATTTAATCATTAACATTTACGAATAAATGCAAAAATACAATAAAAAATATATTAATAAATATATTAATATATCAATAAAATTATCGTTATTATCAATAGAGAGATACATAATAAAAAATAAATATTTAATTTTTTTGTATTTTTTCTTGGTGAAAAATTTTAATAAAATAATTGTATACATCTTTGAAAAATATAAGATTTTATATAAAATATCTATAAAATAAATTAAATTATGAAACAAATAAAAGGACTTTGAATATTTTTTTCTAAAATGAAGGGCATAATGTTTTATAATTTATAAATTCTATGAATGAGAGATAAACTTCCGATGAAATAAAACAAAAGTATAACTACATCAATGGGAAAAAAAGAATTTCATTCGATAAACGAGGTAATTTTTAAAATATGGACAAAGAAACCAATCCTATCAATATCAGTTGTTTAAAAATATGCTTAACTTAGTATTATTAAAGGCAGACAAATCAAATGAATATAAATAATTCTGGAATATACCAGACAGACCATTGATATAAAATGAATTGATTTATACTATTATTCCTAATACACACAATTTCGATTACTCATCTAAATTCAACATTATTTAACAGAAAAAAGTAGATTTATTTTATTGAGAAATTCTTATATCTAAATATAACAAAATTCAATGGTATTTTTTGCCATTATGTACCAAAAAAAAAAAAAAGGAGAAATTGAAGTTTATAATATAATTTCGAAGATCTATCTATATATTATCCGTAAAAACAATATCTTTTTATCCATTAATATTTATTATTAGAATAAAATAGCTTTAGTAGAAGCTGTTTCTGCTTAAAAATCGTTTGCATTTTTTTCCCGATAAAAAACTATTTATTTTACATTGTTTCAAGATTATCGCAAAACGTAAGAGTGGTAAATTACATTTTGTTTCAATATGCAGCTTCATCAAATCTGATTTGTTCTTGTTCCGAATTTCGAATAAAAGGTTTTATAGTTGTCATTTTTTTAGGTTGAAGATAAATGGATGCACGGTTTGCAATAGACGTTCTGCTAATTTTCTTTTATTTCTTCCTCTCGGTGCATTCTTTATATTTATGTTTTTTATACAAAATTGAAAAAAAATAAGTATATCAGTAAGACTAAAGCTTATGAAAATTTTTATTGATGTTAAACATTTTTCAATCGATATCCGAGTCTTGAAACAAAATTGCTGAAAACATAAAATTAAGGTTGGAATGTAATTTTAACCAGAGAGCCGAAAATGTGAGAAAAGCGGAAAACTATAATATTGTTAACGTAGATCTGGATTATGATTCTTTATATGATTTTATGGCAAAAAGGAATTTAAAATATTTTATTCAATATACGAAATTTATATGGAAACACATTTATTATTAATATTTAAAATTTATTTTAAATAAACATTTTCTCTTTAATTTTTTTGAAATATTTTTTTATTAAATTCTATTTTTATATTTTTAAAGTGATATTTATTTCAATGTAACTTTCTTTTCAATTAATTTTTTTTTATGATTCAAATATAATTTTAAACATATTCTTTATTCCAATTAAACTAAACAGTATATATATTAGATCAGGACAAAATTTCTTTATAGTCACTCTTATCAAAATAAAAAAAAATTAATTTACTGAAATTTTATCTTAATGTTAAAGTTTAAATTATTTTTCCCTAGTGGTTCAGAGATAATTATCTGTACTTTTTTATCAAATAAACAAGAACTTAAAAATGAAGTAAACAATAAGGTAACGAGGTATTGATATATAATACAATCGGCATATTATGGTACTTGTATACATATTGTGTTGTTTTTCAAAGATGTTTATCAGTTTTTTAATAGTGAGAAAATGTCTTTTGTGATTCATATACAGAATTTTGTAAAATTAATTTGATTTATTAAAATTAATTTAAAATCTTTAAACAATTAACCAACAATTGAAATATAAAGGTCTATTATAAATAAAGTTAAAAGAATTCTAATGATATTTAAAAAATAAAGTTCCACATTTAATTTGTATTTTTGTCTACTTGTATAGACCATTTAAACTTTGAATTTTAAAATTTTGAAACGAAAACACACATGATAGAAGCAAAAGAAATGCATCACATTTCATTTCCAAGTAGCCGCGTTATAAGGAGCTACTTTAGATATCTACTGTACAATAATGAACTAAACAACAAAGTGTAAGTTTACATGTGATTCTTTTATTTCGAAATTCCGCAAACGTAATCATTGTTACGTCATCTAGCAGCAACGCATCGTAGCGCCATCAGTAATTAAATTTGTAAAAAGGAAGAGTCGAGAGTTGTACCCCACCACAAGCGGGTGCACGAATAAAATAGGCTTAGCGTTGCTAAAGATTGATTTTTATTATCATACTAGATAAGTTCACACAATTCAACGAAACAAACATGTCTCCATATTTTTATTTCCAATTTTTATTCATGAAATTGAGAACTGTCCCTTTTTTGCTCTAATTGATTCCAGGATGTTAAAAAGGAACATACCTTTCAACAGCCTTAGTAAAAGTTTATGAACAAGATTCTTTAAAGAACATTTTATCGACTTTATTCAAAGTAGATACTGCTAGAATATGTAATCTAGTTTAAAAGTTGTAGTTTTTTTATTTGCTTTTTCTTGATTTGATTATTGAATGAAATAACTTAAGTTCTTTGAAAAAATTGGAAACCTTGCTAAATTATTTAAATAAAGAGAGAAACATTTGTACCATACAAATATACTTCGGAAACCTTGAAAATGTTTGAATTTTCTGCGTGTTTGATATGAATCAAAATCTGAGATTGAAAGATAGGAGAATAATCGAAAAAAGAAAAAAAATATAGGGCTACTTACTAAAATCAGTATTTAAGTTCGATAGATTTTCGTGTCCTTTGCCTACATTCACTAAAACTATTGTAGCATGAATATTCAAGACTTTGTTCGACTTTCACGAAGTTCTCTCAAAGTCAAAAGTTCTGAACAGAATTTAATCTAAGAACTATATTAAATTATAAATCTCTCTGTAACATATTCTAAAATTAGCTTTTAGAATCCACTGAGATAGTTTTCCAAGTTCAGGTCTAAACTACGAAATGAATCGGAAGGCTTTAGAGAAATGATTTTTGAATACATAAATGCTGATTTGTTGGTTATAAATTAAAGATATTTGATTGCTAATGATATTTAATGTAATTAACTGATTTGATTGATATTTGATATAACTATCTATCTTGAGTAATTTGATACACTTTTAAAAGTAATATCTACATCTTCAGCTTATATTACTATTACTTTTGTTATTTTCCATAGTTTACTGATTGCTTAAATATGGAAATTGTGGGCTTAAGAGACTTTCAATTTTTGTTCATAGTTCTTATTTTTTCCCCTTGTACTATATGTAGAAATTTTGTAGAAATTTATTATCATTCTTTTGATTTGCTTCCTTATTTTATAACCATTTTGCACTCGCATATCACGTTTCCCGCCATTCTGATTTAAAGTTCCTTCTTTATTCACATAATTATCAATTATGCTTAACTTTTGGACACCAGCGTACATAAATTACATACCTTAAAATTTTAAAGTTAAAAAAAAAATGGCAGTTATAGAAACTGCCGATAGAAGTGAAAACTTAGAACTTTTACTATTAAAATTTGAAATTTCATAATGTTTGAATTAAAATTATCAACATCAATCTGGTTTTCACATCTATTGACTCTCCGTGCAGCAACTAAATGCATGTTTATATGGTTTTTTATTATTCAAATGTATTACGGGCTGTACAAGATCATGGCAAAATATAAATACAATTCAATTGATGTAACAATTAATATACAATCATATAATTTATGGATAGTATTTGTATTTACTTAAATTTCAATGTACTTAATTTTTAACATTATTTTAATTGTTTGCATCGTTGTGATAATTAATTTGAACAATATTTTGACTTTACTTACAATTATTTCATTTTTTTCTTAAAAAGATACAATAGGCTTATGGTAGCTAAAGTAAGAAAGGAAAATGTTTGATTCACAAATTTATTTAAGTATCGCGTAAAAACCGCATCGATCGTCGTTTTATATTTTGGAGTACTGAGTTTCCGATCATTGGACATATTTAAATTAAGTGTTTCATTTAGAAATTCAATTAGTGGTAGATTTTTATCATCTGCAAAGTTAATATTGAAGTCTCCACTTAAAATCATCGGTACATTATCATATTTTTCGCCAAATCTTTTTTCGAGTATTTCAGAACCTTCTTTTGTATAAATCATCAAATTTTCGAATAAAAATTGTTGTATCTGTCTCATAGATTTTCCAGGCGAAATATAAACGGCAACCACATAAACATGTATTGCTCATTCTCGGAATCGCACCGAGCAATGCACAGTATATACACATTGAACTTTTCACTAAATCCATTCAACTTCACTTTTTAGATATACACAGCACTATACGTCATCTGTATAGTTCCAGATATACTGCTATAAGCATTTCGATGACGCGAACGCACGAGATTTTACCCATCCAAAAAGTGTCTAAGGCGAACAGCACACTGCGCATGCGCCAGTCAGAGCATGTCGGTGACGCGAACTCATAAGATTTTCCCCTACCAAAAAGTGCCCAACGCCGCTAAAGAAGTTTTCACTTAAAAAAAAATAAGACGATAAAACTAAAAATGGTATTTAATTGTCGAAAACAAATCCACTTATTCTTTGATTTATCCAAGAATCAGTAGATTACTTAGCTTTTAAAATGAGTAAGTAATAATATAATTAGCTCTAGGATATATCGGCTTTTTTGAAAGCTTTCCGCTCGAATTATGTTCATAAATTCCTAGATAACACTGCTTATTTATTAAAAATTTTGTCAAGAAAAAATATTTAAAAAAAAATTCATTTGTTAAAACTTTTACGAATTTGTATACTTTTCTTTTTAAAAGATTAATTAAGAATAGAACTTTTTTTTATTTTAAGAATCCTGTGGAATCCGTATCATCTAAAAAAAAGAAGGATTTCTGACTGAAATTTACATCGAATTTAAGATCAAATATTCAGGAATAACAGTTAATCTTTTTTTCAGAAAACAATTCGATGAGAGTTCCACCTAAAGCATTGTTTAATTTTGTAAAAATTCTTTATTAGATTTCATTGTATTCTGAGGCCATTTTTGATAAATGAAAAAAGAGAGGGATGTAATGGGAAAATTAGGGAATATAAATCAACCTTAAGGTCTATTTTATTATACGAAAGCCCATTAAAGTGTCGAAGCTTTCATTTCTTATCTCTAATCATCAATCAAAAAAAAAATCATCCTTTTACCTTAAACTCATTGATTTATAGTTTTGCATATCTTGCAATCGGTATTTTAATATTCTGCAGCATTTTTCATCATAACGCTTTAACATATGTAAAACGGAAAAATTGTTATTTAAGAAATAATATGAAATATATCTAGGTATTGGAAGAAACATTACTCTCTCCTCAGAACATTAATAGATACTATTGACATAAAACCGCTAATGTGGAAACTACTTTTGCTTAAGTTGCAGTTCATATTTTCATACGGCGGGAAAAACGATTTATTTATGTTTAAGGAATTTTACACAGAACCGAAGTAATGAAATACATGAACATAAACTGAATTTTTTTTGTGTTTGTTTATTAATAAATCTTTTCTTATCCTTTTTCAGTTTTCAAATGTTTTATGATGCTTCGTATAAAATCGAAGGGAAAATGTTCTTCCTGGTAGAAAAGTAGTTTCCTTACAATTTCAATCCATACTTAAGTAACAAATAAAAGTATTTCATGTGTATATCTACAGGGTGATTCAAAACGTTTCATTTAAATTCCATGGGGAGGTAGGGAATACGCCAGGAAATCCGTTTCATATAGGAAAGTATGTCCCCAATTCTACCCGGCGTATGTAGAGGGCACTGTGTGTATCCGACCAGTATAAAGCTCACCCTACCACCCCTGCTGTCATCAACGCAACACATGCGTGATAAATTCCGGAACGCTCTTAGAGCACTTTACCCCTTAATTGGCCGGAATTCTGAAATGCAATTATATAACAAGATACTTCTCTACACTGCCGTTCTACGTCCCATCATGACCTATGCTTGTCCTGTGTGGGGATATGCAGCTAATGCTAATATTAAAATTCTAGAAAATTCGCAAAATGCCTTAATAAGAAATATTACAAAAGTAACTCGCTATACCAGAAATAAAGATATTTATAATGCCATCCAAATTTTACCTTTTAAAAATTATGTCCAGAAATTAGCTATTAAATTTTTTGACAACCTTCAGAAGATAGATAATATTAACGTTCAAAGATTAAATAACTACTACCCAGAGCCAAATATTAAAAGACCCAGGAGAATTCTCCTGGATTCTTATATTACCCCTATATTAATATTACTATATTACTTATATTACAATCAGCCTAGTCACCGGTGGTGAGTGTGACCCTTGCTAAATTTTATTCATTTTTAAATTTTTTAATATCAATAGTTCAATTCCCTCTGCATTTCCCACACAGGCTAGCTTTTTACTAGACCCCACCCATTTCTCTTGTTCCAACGTATCAGGGCAGCCAATTGAGTGCCTACTCACAGAGACCTCTAAGCCAAAGGCAGTCAAGCTACACACTGCAACTCAAGGACAATTTCCCGCCCACTCGGTTGTCTCCGAAGCAGCTCCTCTAGCCACGCCCCCTTGCCACGTCCACCACACCAATCAGGAACCACTCTCTCATCAAGGACCTCCAACCTAAGGCCACATTCAATTTTTTCGATATGGGATGGAGGAACGCTCCGCGTTTCATTTCCCAGTGACTTTCAGCGTCGGTCTGCTGTCATCATTGTACGAGCTGACTTACTAGTGATGAGATGAATCGCGTTTTATGAATCAAAAGCTAGCGGATACACATCTCGCATATGGGGTAGCAGGCGAAAGCGGCCGCGAAGCTAGACAATTTTACAGCAAAATCGATATCCTGATAGAAGAATACCACATCATCAAATGTTTACACATGTGCATCGTAATCTGTACGAGCGTGGTTCACTGCAGGGCCGGTTTAAGATCATTTTGGGCCTAAGGCGCCGAAGGTCTACAGGCCCTCTTGTCACTGTCGGATCGAAATTTATAACCAGAAAATCTAGTTAAGTCCAACTTATCCGGGTTCCGGAGCGCCAGCCCCAAGTGCCCAATGGATAAACTGGCACTGGTTCACTGTTCATTAACATGAACGATATGGAGAAAATACGATTGACATGGTCGACGTCGAACAAAGAGTCCTAAATTCCTTTGAAAATAATTCGAATACTAGCACACGCGCTATTACTCAACAGCTTTGGGGCTTTTCAATCAGCAGTGTGGCGGATACTGCACGAGCAGGGTGTGCATCTTTACCATCTGCAAAGGGGGCAGTTAATGCAATCTAAAGAAAATGGTTCATACTGAAAGGTGTCGGGGGACCCCAGTTTTCCAGCTACTATCCTTTTTCAGATGAAGCGCCATTCAGTCGTGAAGATGTGCTTAATGCACACAATTCACATGTGTGGACTTACGAGAAGTTCCATTGCGCAACATCGTTTTGCCATACATGTGGAAACATTGATGACTGTTTGTTGGAACCTTACTTGCTACCGCCCCGATTGAACAGCCCCGAAATACCTAATCTTTCTCGAGACAGTCTTACCGACTTTTCTGGGCATGTCCACCAAGATATGTGGTTTCAACAGGACGGAGCTCCAGCCCATAGCACAATTGCTGTGTGTGATTACCTGAACCGAAAATTCAGAGCTCGATGGATCGACAAATGTGAACCGATCGCTTGGACTGGATCACCAAATTTATCACCCTTAGAATTTCTTTTCCTGGGGACTCATGAAATATCATGTGTATGAGACCCGTCGACAATGAAATGGTCCTTGTTGCACAAATAGTGGCTGACTCAGGCAATGCCCATGATATATCAGGCATTTTTGAAAATGTTCGGTAGTCAATGCAATGGTGCTGCGGATTTCTATGTTCATATAAATGGTCCTGTCGTTACAATTTTGAGCACCTACTATGAACCTGTACTTTATCTTGTTGGAGTAAAAGTCACATTCGTTACCACTTAATTATACTATTTCTATGTCTTCACTTTACTTGTCCATTTTGTCCGTATTGATAACGTTTGGGGACATACTTTCCTATGAGATATCAGTTTCTTGACGTATTCCATACCTCCCAACGAAATTTGAATGAAAAGTTTTGAACCTTCTGTATGATTTATAGACAAAAATATTCTTTAAGTAGGCGAAAAAAATTCGAAGAATTTCATTCATTAAATATTTAACAGAATGTGAAATTCACACAAATAAAACATAACCTTTCTCTGAAAAATCTAGAAATTTATAAACACATTTTATAGAAGAATATACTGCTAGTAACAATGCTTATGTGATTCACTTTTATAAATGTTAATAATATCCGAAACTCAAATATTGTCAGAAACGAAAAATTTAAATAAATTTGTTTATAAAATGCCTTATACTATTTTGATATGATTTTTTAAAGTTTATTATTTTAAGCATAATTCCTTGCCAAATGATTAATAATATGCATTAATATTTCTTCCAAATTTATTGATAAAGGAATATTTACACGAAATAAAATATTTTGCCCCTATATATTAATTCACAGGTATTACCAAGTATACTTTCACATTATTTTTCAGTTCAGAATTGTAAAAGTGAGTTTAATTAACTGTGTTTCAGAGTCAATAAGATATTCTTAATCGAAAAATATATAAAACAAATTGTGTGAATACATCTTGATATGCAAATTAGAGAGTCAAGTTCCAGCACTCAGATGTCGTTCTCAGCATTTGACAGTGATTCAAAATAATGAGAACAGTCATAGAGGTCTTCGAGTTTCTCCAACATGACGCTTATTCTCAGAATTAATATTCACATGTAGTAGAATCAGCATTAGAATCTGCATAGAACTTTGACTCAATCAGTGGATAACAGTAACCTTATCAATTACGATTTGAGTTTAAATTACACAACATTTTGAAATAGCTAATGCAATTTCTCTTTCCAAATATTATCAAAAATAGTGGCATAAGAAATCACATTTTGTAGAATTAAGTTAATTTTTATTTTAAAAATCGATTGATTAAAATTTTGAGTATAACAGATGTGTGTGCGTGTATGTGTGTGTGTATGATACATGTTACAGAAAAATGTTACACCAAAACATTTATTAAAAATAAAGATGTTTTATAAAGAACAATTTTTATTACCTGCGTAAGAAATTCTGCGGTTTCTACTTCGATGGAAAACAGAAGTCCTCCTGTAGTCATGGTATGGAAGTTTGAAGAACGGGGTGCTAACTCAGATGCTGTCTATGGCATTTTATCATGGTTCAAAATTAAGAATTCCGTAGCCAGTAAACCTTGCGTAGCTTCAAAGCGTGACGTGAATGACAATTTATAGATAAAAAAACAGAATTAACAGTTCTTATCATTAAATTTTTCAGAGTGACTTAATTGGTTTCCAAGAAACATATTGGATAGAAGACAATAACGAATTCTAAAAGTTTTCGAAGTATAGTTTGAGACTTGAAAATCCACGAGAAAGCATTTCTTTAATATTCTTAGTTATTTTTGGAAAAGTGAGAAAATTATGGATAATGATATTTGTCAATCACAGAACATTGGAATCGGAAAAGCGTTTAGAGTTGCTTCTAACTTTTTCGTGAGATTCATCTTCAAAGCCGGAAACAGATGAAAATTTCTTAGTGCGAGATCAGGACTGTATGGTGGATGGTATAGGTGCTCCCAACCAAGAGCTGCAATATGGTTTTGTATTGCGTCGCCGAGTATGATCTCGCATTGTCATCCAATAACAGAATGTTAGCTCTGAGAAGCCCAGGCTGCTTTTTTTTCCGAATCCATCTGTTTGATCACTGCCGACCTATACCCAATGGTGTATCGGTGTCTTTTGCGTTCACCTGTTGTTTCGTCATAGCCGTTAAACGCTTCTACCGTATGCAAAGCCCTGATTTTTTCCTGGAGGGGCTTTTGAAACTCATCAAACGGAATGACAAATGTTCAATGTACTTGGTATTTATGTGGAAAAATAAAATTACGTCTTATCTTTAATGTCTCATTCATTCTATTTTTTGACTTTCATACGTAACTCTGATCATAGTCGACAGGGAAAACTTATTTTCCGACTCACCCTCGTAATTATTCGTGCTTTTTATTTTCTTTGAGGTAAGTAACATCTTACTAATAGATAGTTATTCAAGAAGTTAGCATAAAAGAACTGTTAATTACTACAATTTACTACGTTGAGCCATCCATAAATAATAATACATTTTTAAATGAAGCCAAGTTAAGAAACCTATTTATATTTAAATTTCAAATTTGAATTATATATATGTGTTACAAAACAATTAATGGGTTTATTTAGTTGGATATGTTACAGATTTAGGTAGTGCCACAGTTAGAACATTTTACAGCAGAACGGTCCATCACCCAGGTGAAATAATATTATCAGATAATGTTAATTTGATTTTTTGAACTTAATCATTTTTGAGAAAATAATGTGAACTTTAGCATAAAATGGATTTCTAACTATTTGAATAAATCTACCAACACACACACACACACACAACCACACACACACAACACACAACCACACACACACACCACACACACACACACAACACACACACACCACACACACACACACACACCACACACACACACACCACACAACCACAACACACACACACACCACACACACACACACACACACACACACCACACACACACACACACACACACACACCACACAACACACACGCCACGCACCCACACACACATTCCTCAATTATGTAATAATTATAAGTTTATAATCAATCCTAAACAAGAATCAGAAACTTTATTGTTACACTCGACTAGTTAACACGAAAGTTTATTTTTCAATAATATTTAAATTTACTTAATTAATTTTAAAGTATTTAAAAATAATTTACTCATTCATCAGTTTAAGTAAACTTAATCATTTATCAGAAACGCAGAATGGTCATCATCATCAAATGAGATCAGAACAATTTCAATAAATACATCAGGAAATAATACATATTCTTTTCTTTTTTGTAATTTATGCGCAATTCTTTATCGATCTCGGAAAGGCAGCAGTAGTCTTGTTATATTCAATAAAATTCAACATATGGCATACAGTACAAAAATATAATATATAGTATAACTAGCTGAAATACCTGTTCTTCGCACGGAGGAATTGAAGAATACAGATTGAAGGATAAAGAAATTTTTAATGAGTTAATTTTATGACTTGGTAATTAACCCCCCCCCCCTCTTTGCATATCTCAGCTGAACAAAAAGAAAAAACCATTCATGCTAAATTTTAAATCTGTAGATCTAATATCAGATCAAAAAGATTTTTTATTTATTTATAACGCCTCGTAACTCTCTTGTAGTTCGATTTTTGAAAACGTCTTCCTAAGCTGATCTGCTCAGCAAGAGTAACACATTGCTACAAATTTTGTGTAACGAACGCTTAAAAAAGTGTAAATTATTTATATCTGGATGTGTGAAATGTTATTATTTTCAGTTGTATTTATTTTATGTTAAAATTACATAATATTCCTAAGCAGCACCGCTCCTTTCATTATAATAGCGATTCAATGGAAACATGTGGAATGTTGGCGATAGAGCCAATTTGACATCATTTTTGGCGATCATGTTGGCAACTTGGTGATTGATTGAATGGTGCAAAAGTTGATATGCTGTAGCACCACCAGGTGGAGAGCTGTAACAAAGAGGATAGCACAAAAACCTTTTCCACAAAAAATACATATACAATGCCAGTTTTCATTGTGATCGGTTGAACGGTGATGGAGTGAAGCGGTTTCATTTAGACAAACATCCATTTATATATATACATATATATATATATATAGATGTAAAAACAATAATATTTACTCGAAAAAGTCGCTATTAATTTCTAATTCTTAGGATATTGGTCAAGATCGTTTAAAAGCGAATGGTACTTTGATCCTACACAATTTGTAATAAACTTTAACTAATCTCATAATATACATATTAACTAAAAGCATTTAAACAAGATTCTCTAAATATTGATATTTTTGTTCCTATATGGTTTAAAAAGCAATTACTTTATTTTAGCATAAGTAAAAATGAAAAAGCATTTTCTCTCCATCTCTGACGTCATCAGATTATCCATACTCTTGAAGTTCGTAAAAGGTATACGATACTTCAATATTGCATGGATTTTCTCTTGATAATTACACGTCCTTAGTTGCAGAAAGTATTATTTTCTGGCTATAAAACAGGAAGCAACTTCCTGGTGTTCCTCTAATAAATGAATTAAAAACGGAAACACACCGAGGTCTTAATTCCGTTACAGTAACTGAAATTCTTAATTAACTGCAGCGAACGAAGAATTTATTTGAGATGCAGGAGAGAGACAAATACACATAAGTCAAGCTTGTGGGGAAACATTATTAAGACAACTGTGTTTGTTTACTGAGGAAATTTGATAACGGGTGCTGAAATAACTTTAACTAACAATCAAAAAGAATACTTTCTACGGTTATTTGCTCAGCAGTCGTCAATTTGTTTTCGGATTTTGCCAAATGGAAAATATAAATATGTTCTCTGTTATTTCTAATTAATCGTGTCTGTACTTTTTTACAGAAAAAAAGGTGAAATAAAATATTTTTTTAAATATATCTACAGATATTTTTTTGAAAACATTAAATTTTATGGTTATAAAATGATTTTCACTCATAGAAACGAAAACTCATAGTCTAATAGTCATAAAAGTTGAATTACTCGAATCTTACTTATAGCAGTGGAAAAATGCACTTTAAATACATCGTAATTCGTCAACTCTTATCGTGATGTAGCTTAAAAATGAACATAATTTTTGAATAGAAATTCCTTCAATATTCCTGTAAGTCAATATTATGTTCCATATTACCTCTGTGTGTTTGAGTTTAGCTGGGGTGTCAGTAAGAAGAAAATGCAATTATGAACGCTTCTATGAGTGCAGCTGCATTCTGAACAGATATATATCCACTGCTGTTACATAATTTTTCGCACGCATATGAAATTTATAAAACCGACAGATTATACGTTTCACATAATGCCTTTTTATACTATTTGCTAATTCTTCTATATGAAGGGTACTTAATTTAATTGAATAATAAAAAGTCTACTTAAATGGTAAGTCATTTATCATTCCTAAAAGTGCATTTGGTTCTTCAGAAGTAAAATTAGTTTTAATCAAAGATTAACACAAATATTCACAACGTAGTTTTTAACAACGTGCCTCATAAGATAATGAATTAAGCTACAAAAAGAATTTCTCTCAAAATATTGTTTTCATATCGCTTTAATTAATTGTGATTACTGTAGGCTATGTTAGCTTTGTGACTTCTAGCGAGTTAAACTGAAGTTTCGTAAATGTAGAGATTAGAGCATGCATGCACTGTGAGTTTCTGTAACAAAAGTTACTCATAGAGAATTTATTTATGCAGAAATTTATTCCTCTTAAAATTATAAATAATAAATAACAGATTGAAGGATAATTTTGAAAAATGTTATGAGTGTCACACTGGATTATACAAATTCATTTAAACCAGAGTTTCCCAGAATTTTTTTTGTCTCGTAGACCCCTTGCCCTGTTTTCCGGTTTGTGGTAGACCCCTGATTACTTAAAATTGAATTTTTGCAAATTCATCAACTTAAATGTGTTTTTGATAGCTGGTGTAAAAGCTATTTACTTTAAAAAGATTTAAACTTTAATTGTAGTGAAGTGTAGTGTGAAAAACTTAAGAGAAAACAAACCACATCTTAATTTTTAAACATGTATTGATTAAATTAAAATTTAGTACCTGTTACAAAAAATAACTGAGAAACAAATAAAATGGTTTAGATGGAAGGAGTGACTATGATGCTTTTCAACAAATTTTCAATATTTGGTACAAATTTGCTACTTTGAATCCTACATCTCCTAAGTATTTGTAGTGTCCAATCTTTTTTTTCTTCTTGTTTTTTGTTATGAAGATTGGCAACAGCGTTGAAATTCTTCATTAGGAAAAGAAATTGAAAAC
The DNA here is from genome assembly GCA_019973975.1 of Trichonephila clavata. Classification (NCBI taxonomy): domain Eukaryota; kingdom Metazoa; phylum Arthropoda; class Arachnida; order Araneae; family Nephilidae; genus Trichonephila; species Trichonephila clavata. Next base: position 44 of record BMAO01007674.1, on the reverse strand, counting down.
TTTCTCAAGCTATTCCGAATTCTAGATAGGTAGATATGTTTATT